>JTDE01000722.1:34989-124033 GCA_014338405.1 Paragonimus skrjabini miyazakii
CGTAGTTACGTGAGAATTGGTGAACACAGTGTGATTTAACGCCAATAAGCACAGATCGATGATCTATCAGTTCTACCCATGCAACTTTATCCGTAGTTACATGAGAATTGGTGAACACAGTGTGATTTAACGCCAATAAGCACAGGTAACCTGCAAATCTGATTAAGGACCCTCAATTCAGCGTCATTGTAAGTCCGTTTTAACTAAGAGGCACTTTTTGGGGTTGTTCGCAACTTTGCGATACCCATTTGAATGGCAGCTCAATATATACTGATTTATTGGTGGTCTCATCGTCCTTAGTGCTTCTGGGTCTCCAGTCGCCTTGGCGTTGAATAAGGCTTCTGGGAATACCCATTACCCTCCAGAGTCACCCTGAGTTTTACTAGCTCTCGCTGAAAACTTTCGGGTGTGCAAATGCGATGCGTTTTGATGAACACTTCTCTCATTAAATCCAGCTTATAATTCACCGGGTTGAAACAAGTGAAAAACGTTTACTGACAAGAGCATGTTGGTTTCCTGTAAATGCTACGCTTCATTGATCTGTCGGCACCTCGTGTTATGAGTATGCCCAAGTAAGGCACACTGTCCTCAGCCTCTGCCTCATACGTCACCTTGAGGTTGGAATGAACGCCGTTAAGCCGCAGGACAATTTTTCAGATAGCTGCCGACTTTTGGCAACGACCAAGATATCATCTACATATCGTTTGCAGTAGGATGGTTGTGAGATGATATCACTTAGTTATCCTTCTATCACGATCATGGAAAAATTAGCGAGAAGAAGGGTCTAATGGGCTACCCATCGGCTACTCCGTCGATTTGTCTTTACGGTGTGTTTAGAAAGTTGAAGCTGACATTCTCCGTACACAATAAAAGTAACATTTTCATATAGTCAGTTAGGATGGACATAACGATATTTTCCGCAACAATCCGTTCACAAACAAAGTCAATAATCTCTATCAGGGGGACACTAGTAAAGAGATACTGAACATTTATAGAGCACATATGTACATTCTCGATATTGATTCGATCCAACTCTTCCGCAAGTTTCAGCGAGTCTTTGATACTATAGCTCTCAAACGTTTGAATTGGTGGCTTCAAATTCTCGACCAGTGTTGAGGTGAATTGTATGTGGTCAATCGCAGTGGAAATTGGATACCCTGCTTGCGGGTCTTGGAAAGACCATGCGGTTGAGGTAACGGGCAGCCTCCAGGTTTCTGGTGTTTGTATGTCTTTTCATCTATACATCCATGTTTAAGAATTATTTTTAACCGGTGGCAGATTCTTTCTTATACTAGACAAACGTTTTTGTCTTTGTCTAAGAGTCTAAACTTTCGTCTGTCACTCAGGATTGATAACATTTTTTCCACGTAGCTCATTTTATCCGACTATTGCTCCGGAGCTTTCATCTATCTTGAGAATCACAACACCTTTTTATTTGAGTTTCTGTAGAGCTCGAATGTTCCGAGCTGTTTGTCGTTCATGCAAGTAAGCAAACGCTCATAAGCTACATCAATGAGTTTACTTCAGAACCAGTTAAAAGTGTCTACGTTAGCCGACGTCAGTTCCGAGAATTGGTCTATTAGGTTCTCATACTGTGCTTCTACAAATACTCTGTCAATCTGCGTCTAGGATTCTTTGAATCCAAGCCTAACAAAAATGCTTCCAACTGTAGATTACTGAGTTATACGGATGAAATGTTCCGAACATACTTACCGGGGTCCAAATTAATAGGCTCACATTCTAGTTTGGTTACCATTAGCTGGGAATGAGAAGCAGCAGTATTTTACGTTCGGCTAATCACAATCTTACGAAAACTGCCAAAAATGATCCTACAGCGCAATGATAAATTGCGAACAACGCATTGTAGACGAGGATGAGTATCACGTTTTGGAAGCATCGCAAACACGACGGTCAGCTGTATCAGCCGTGATTACGATGTCTTCAAGTGCGAAGGTGTGATATGTCGAGGACGAGTATTGTTTGAATCGAGCTTGTTTATTCGCAGTAGTTAGAGAAACTTGTATGGATACCGCTTATAACTCGTGCACTTGCGGAATAATTCGGCATTCACTGGCCTATTGGCGCTAAATTACACGATATTTACCAATTCTCATGTAACTACGGATAAAGTTGCATGGGTAGAACTGATAGATCATCGATCTCAAGAATGAAGGAACATGTATCTCAGTGAGTTCACAAGCAGATCTCACAAGCAGACACTGTAGTCACAGTGTCAGTCACAGTCACAGCGTGAATCGTAAGTCCCCAGCTTCGTCGATTGGACGACACATCCTGCCAAATGGCCACAACGTGGACGTGACCTCAGTCTTTATTATAATAATTCCACGGTTCCTAAAATTTGCTGAAGCTGTTTCAGAAATTGGGAACAACGATTGGACGATTGCATCCTGAGGTAGGAAAATCTCAATTGAGTTTTAATGCAGCTTTATCGGAGATTTAGTCAAATTGACTGCAATTCGCAAAGCAATCGAATCAAGGTTCGTGAACTGAATGACAGATTCGCTCATGAGTTCAAACGGTATCATTGCATAATTAGTGATAAACAGGTCCAATAACCACATTCAAACCGATCCACGTTTTCTATCACTCGACAGTGTGATGAAACAAATGAGACAGGTTACAGCCCCCAAGGCTGAGTGTGAGGAACGTAATTCGACTTGAGTATAGTCCGTTGCATTCACTTATGCTTCTGTTTCGTTGAGAATTATATTTTATTTTAAAAAATGTTCGATGCTCCACACACACATGAGAAATTCACCCTCGTTTTTCATCAACTGACCTGAAGTTTTCTCCAACAGAAAGCATTTCAACGGTATGCATAGATCAAAGTTTTGTATAAGACCTGTGCACATTTCCACTCAATTATTGTTGAGAACCTACCAGGACCTTGTGCTTTGTTGAACCTTAACTGACCGAATTGTTAACAAAAAGTTTGATTCTGAATGTAGTGTAGTGATGAGGCGAGATTTATGAGAGTTGAGAGGAAGAAACTCGTCGTTATGTTGAGAATGTTTTGGGGCTGTTCGTTGATGACAATGTTCAGACTCCGTAGACAGTTTAGGATTTATCGACTTCCGCTGCAAATTTTATGACAGCAAAGTGCATATCAGCGGTAGATAATCTTTAATTATATGTTCTCTCTTTCCTTCTACAAGTCTGTTGAAACGAAATGAAATATATCTGTCTGCACGAATGAGAGGTATCTTTCAAGGACCGGATATATCAAAGCGAAGTTTGAGGTCGTTGAAATACTGATCACAGTAGGCTGATAAGTCCTCGTGAACAAACATTCTTTTGCTATATCTGTAATTACCGTTTATTTTCTGCTTAGTATCAATGTCGTAGAAAGACCGTTGATTCATAATCATGCTGATTTCACAGCGAGCCAGAAGCTTTTGGCACTCTGGTTCCAAACACTGGGATACTTTTTCAGGATGGAGTTGTTAGGGTTAACAGATTACAGAATCGTATAGACGACAAACAATTACCCACTGTTAAAGACGAATGAACACCAAATTTCATTCAGAAGTGCAGGAAAGATGACGATGTATAACCCGGGGCTGAGGAGAAAGGTGGTGTCACATTTGTTGAACTTATTGTATACACTACTCAATGACTACGAATAAGTACAAAAGGACTGTCGAAAGGAAGCTGACAAAGTTGTCGACACAACTTGCGAGAAAGCTGAAGAATAAATCAACAGTGCATTCCAAAACTGAGTGAATTTAGCCTCGAGTTCAGCAACTGTGCCGCTAACATTCCCAATGGTTCACAGAAGGACAGCCTGTACGGACGATTTCACTGAACCATTGTTGTACGAAATATCACCTATGTCATGCCATCCATAAGATGTAAAACGTTAACCGCTGAAGTTTTCATTCTGAATACCCCACTTTGGATGTCCTACTGCGACCACGTTACCGACAGTGTATCCGCACCCAGTTTGGCATTTTCATGAAGTTTACCCTACTATCGAGTGAATAACTCAGATTACAGTGAGTAACACACGTGAATGTAATTCCTTAACAGTGCGCTCCTTGGGCGCAGCTTTCCGCCATGCCATAAAATGTTCCCCTTCAATGGGTAGTGAATTCGATTTACGATATCTATACTTAGGATCACAGTGGCGAGTTATTTGTATTGCTATTGCCATCCTCAGTGGAGTCCATAGATTAGTGTAGACGACAAGAGTGTTGACAAATACACGCAGTTCGCAAATCTGATTCGGTGAACTGAATGTCCTTCTTGGAGTCAACACTATGGTCCCACATGCAGCTAATACGCTGTCAACGGTTTTGATTAAACCGGTTTTGAGCCAGGCAAGGTGTTGCACTTTGTTTCGTTTGGACAAACAATTAATCGTCCGATCTATACAATCCGCCGTGTAACAGCTACAGCATGACTACACAGATATATTGGTCGAGGTTAGATGATGTATCTTTCGGCCTCCTGGTAATTATGAGAGGCAAGTTTAACCAGCTGTGTAGTACTGCTACCCGGAAGGTGATTCTAAGCGTCAGATCAAGTCGATCTTTAAGTTTCTGTCAAAGTATCACTTTTTGACAGTACACGGATTAAGATGACTTTCTGTCTCACCCTGGTAACCTGGTCAAGTTGATAAATGACACTCGTAGTTCAGGTTATAAAACGGTCAGGATATCCAAATGTGTTTTTAGTATACTAGCGATTGTCCTCACTTCTTGCTCTACAATCTTTGTAGAACAGTTTTCCTCAAGTAAGTAGGGTACGCATCTGTTTATGCAGAAGAAAGCTGCTGAATTGTGTGAACTACACAGTCCACGTTAGCTTATAAACAATTGAATGTTGTAGGGCTCAATTTGGATGTCATCACAGATTAACATCTAAGAAGTGGAACGTGCTATCTCAACTCATTTTTTGAACCAATGTGATAGAATGATGTGTTAAATTACTGATTATACAACATCGGTTGTTTTCTGCTGCGGGTGAAACACAGCAACAATACCTTTTTTAATGAAAAAACATAGTTTATTTATTTGCTAACCCTCCAATGTACTCAGTAGGAAAGATGCTACAAAATGAATCTTTTGGAAAATCCATTTCACATACGTCAATTTGATAATACGACTGGTCAGTAGACTTGAGTGGCACATTGAGTACACAACACGGTGGAAGCGCTTTAATTATCGGGGTTGTTGGGTTTAACTAAAAATTCTTCTGAGTGACGCATTCACAAATGATTCTCAACAGAGGAACATTTGTAAATATGGAAGAAACATCTAAGAAACAAATTTGCTTCATTTGAGTATTAGTATTTGCCATGCTCAGACTAAATTCCAGAGTATAAAGTCGCTTGTGTAAACAAAGATTGTGAGGAATTGCTTGAAAGTTTCTTGTTAACTATTTGACAATCGCATAAAGAAGTAAATCGCATATGTCTAGGATAATACACAACGGTTAGTTCAAATTGTGGACTTCAGGTAGATCGTATTCAGACGAAAGATGGTAGAGCAGGACGGGCTGAATTGGTCACGCTGTCTTATCTGGTTCAGAACTGGGTTGAACAAAGCCATCATCGATGCGGCCGATGCAGACCATTGCGTTGATTCCGAAAACGCCCTTCCGTCAGACCGCCTCAGGTTGGTCAGACATTGATTTCTAGCTACTGCGGAGTTTATCGCTGTTCGATTAAGTAAACCGGTCTTTTGTTATCAAAAGAATCCCTACAGTTGCTATGTTAAAAGGTCACATCACCGACCTCCACTCACAAACGACTGTTAATCGTCTACCACTTGACCTAACCATAGGCGCGTCACTAAATCATTAGCCATCATTATCGGCAACTTGTTGTTCGAGTTACTTAAACCGTATGTTTGAAAATTCGTAACAAAATATATCGACTAATGTGGATTTGTTTTAGCTTGTTTAGTTTGTTAAATAGCATTTCAATTTCGTTGTTCATGTATTGGCCTATTGATCTGATGAAGATTTATCGTAATGTACTACTTGTCACTTTTGGTGTGTATTCACGAGTATGTCAGTACATAATGGTATCCACACAACGGTGGTGCTCAAGTCGTGTGTCACATTCAGGGATTCCGAAGAAAGCGCCTAAGAGGATATCGTCAAGGAACACACATGGAGTTGGGTTAATTCTTCGTACACCGAACTGACTGTTTCAATTTACTTATGTATCATTTTAATTACCAATTGTCATTCGACATGGAATTGGAACTGTGTTATTCTCATCAAACGAATAGCACACTACAGAAATGTTTACTTTGTCCGTTACTGCCTGCGTTCGAACACATCGTTCCCGTGTGACAACCTATGATGGGGTAAGCAGCATTCGCACTGTTGTATTCAAATCTGTTACCAATGTGTGAAACTTAAGACGACTTGCAGTGTAGGTCCACCTGTGTACAACACAGTGAAGATATAAATTATATAATATGATAAGTTGTCAGTATTCTAGAGCACACACGCTGTATTCTATTTGACTTTTATGCCGTGCGTATTCTACATCACAGAATTTCTGTTGTAATATCTTAAAATTTTGCAGTTTAGGCTTGCAAATCACAACCCAAATATCTGAAATGATGAATAAATAAGAGAATTTCTATTTTTGGCATTAATAATTGTTTTCAAGGAGAGATTTACTATCATATCACTCTGGGCGGATGTTATTGACACTTGGACTGTTCCACAAGCAGTCCGCTAAAAACTTTTATCATGATAAATGAGTTCTGGATAAAACTAACCAACGTTAGTTAACACACTTGATCATAATTTTTAACTAGAAGTCTAAAATTGTCATGCAAACTAGTCAAACAAAATTCCTATTAAACATACAAAATTAAATTCATTAATATCCGCCTTTCCAAATAAGTCTAATCAACTATATAGTAATGTTGTACTTAAAATTAGAGAGTTTATGATTTTATCGACATGTCTAAGACTAAACAAGCATTTTAAGTTGTTTCTGTTAAATGTCTGAGAGATGAGTGCACCAGTTTTACAAACAACACGTTTTTACGACATTGTTTTGATTCAGACCTAATTATGAACTTAGCATTTACTTACAAGATAAAAAGTATTATTTCGCTGATCAAACCGGAAAAAGATTTCAGTGAATTTCTAGCGTTTTAAAGTTTGGATTTAAAAAATAGTTGTATTACATGAGTATATTAAAATTTCAGAATGGTCAACAGTGTTTATACAATTGCTATCGTTAAGACAAAGGAAGAAATACGTATTTACTGGCAGATAGTTCATCTGAAGTGTTATTTCAATCCCTCATTTAAAATTTCCGTTCTCACCTCCATAAAAAATCAAAACAATATAATCGGAAGTACTGAAACCGTGACTTCACATTCCTTAACACTCGGGTCTTCAGTTTAATTCAAATAGCCACAACAATTAGAACTACTAAGGTTAGGTGAGATCAAGTTATCTTTGAGGGCCTTGTTTGAAAAATTTGATTTTTAGAGATTCACTACGTGTCTAAATCGAACGCTGCGTGTGTGTGCGAAGTGTTTGCACAGCTTGTAAAACAGTCGATAGTCAACATTTATGATCTTCTAGACTCCTGAAAGTTTTTTCTTTGAGTTCTTTGCAAAATTCTGTTCAGTGCTGTAACAGGAAATTACATGACAACCACCAAAATGTGATATGCTTCTACGTGTTGCCATTTCAATTTCAGTCAGTTTGTGTACCACATGAATGAGGGTTGCCAAATGTCCGTAGTAAGTAATTGGTCGCTACATATTGTGATGCGTTCACCGGTTTGTAGCGCTTGTTTTCTCAGCCATATTGATTGTTTGTGTGGATTCCCGCTAACATTTAAGAAGAAATCACTCATTTAAGTAATTCTTGATTTTTCGCTGGAAACATGATGGATACGTGAACTAATCTCAATCCCCAATCGATCCACCACACATCATGGGACAAATAGTGAACATTTGAAAAATTCAGTTTTCTACAGTTTGTTGCTTTCTGGTCAAATGTTAATTGAACGTTATTTTTCTTTTTGGTCATCACAGTGGTTTATCTTGTTGTGGCTTTCTGACGGACGCAGTTTTTGCATACTTTGCTTTTTTGCTGCAAGTAGTTTTCTGGATTAAGGAAGAGAGAAGCAGTGCGCCGGAAATGTAACCCCCTCGATCGGCTTGTCATGTGACCGTGCATCATACACGGTGGGCTGTTGGAAGTCTTTGCTAACACTCATTAGTGTTTTAAACACTGGGCCAAAACACTAATTTGGATCATGATCTGTTTCAACATTCGCTACAGTATGAAAAACGTTGAGGGTAAATTTACTGTCTACTGTCCACTATTTTAAAAAGAACTGGATATCCTCAGTTTTGTTTTTAATCAAGCTTTTAATACTTGACTAAGCCACCAAATTTTAACTTTCTCTGTTATTTAACATGTTCCTAATACACATTGTCAATATCACACAGAACAAGCCCCATACTCTGTGAATCTTGATAAATGGACTGAGAATAACACAACGTTACGAGCAAGTTGTAATACTCTACGTTTCAACCACCTCGGGTGGCCTTCCTCTGGAGTGTTGTCACACATACACAACACTCCTGAGGAAGGCCACCCGAGGTGGTTGAAACGTAGAGTATTACAACTTGCTCGTAACGTTGTGTTATTCTCAATCCATTTTTCAATAACATGTTAAACACGACGCCCAAACTGTTTGACTTCATTCGTACTAAATTTGGTGCAGATATCCTACTCTGTGAATCTTGTTCTAATTTAGCCTACATGTTCTGGGTTAAAATAGATAAACGGTCTCTTTGTGTAATGTTTTTAAGTGACTTGATTGGTTCATCTATTATAGTTACATTCATTTCAACAGATATAGAAGCGTGATAACTGGCTGCGACACTAAAATTTCTTATAATTATCTTGCCATTTCGCACAATTACTTAGTATAATTAAATCATTATGCTAAGTCGTCATTGGAAGCAGTTGTTCGCTGAAAGAAATAGAAGATTTACTACAAAGGTCACAGACCACATTTTTATAGTCATATGCATTTCATTGGATCTTGTGGTGTGCGTATCGCAATGTCAGCCTTTGTGTAGATGGGTCAAATGGAGTTGGTGAAAGAATAGCATACACGACCACAAACACAGGCTATTGGATTACACACTCGACATTATTCGAAGTAACTCAACGTACGGTAAGGTAATGTACCCGTTTCAAGGATTACTCTATATGATATATCATACTGTTTTAAACATAGAAATCAGCTAGGGTCTTACACATGGTTACCAAGATGGTGAAATAACATTTGTGAGCAGTAATCAACTGGTGATATTCAATTCTTGAGCAACTGTCGACGTGTGTAGTAAGCTTGGAAGTCTAATTTTTTGTTCCGGTGCTAGTCTACAGATTGCGATGCTGGTTGACTGGTTGCTTATCTTATCTACTTAGGTCGGATTAAACGCAAAACTGTGAACAAAACGCACTAAGCCTTTGGTTGCCAACTCTTACAGTAATGTATAACAGCGTTGATAATATTAGTTCAACTCAAGTAATATAACGATATATGGCGCCATCCTGCGAAAGTTAGCGGAAAGTGTGAGGACTGGTTAGGGACAGATATGCGGACTTTAGTTTCAAGGACTTATTTAATCGTGTGTTGTTTACTGTATCCCGACGTTAATCAGTATCCACAGTGACAGTTTCCAACCAGCTGATCCCGTTTAAGAAACCATATCCTGGCTTATTATGCAAAAGCTTTCTACATAGGTTACCGGTCCACTCCTATGCTCTTGGGTGCAGTCGCAGGGCACTCGTGAGACCAAACCGGTCAGTAGTGAGTGTCATGCATACATGCGTGACCAGAATGTTAGGTGGCTAATGCTAACGGACCCTACTAGATCGATTCAAGAGATGCTATTGGGAAAGGAACTAAATACAAGCACCAGGAGATCATTACTATATGATATTTTCGAAAAAATAGAGCTAAAATTGCGCTTGTTTTGTTCACATGTATAAAATTCTAAACACTGTCTGCAACAAGTCAACGTAAACGTAGGAAAATTATGTGATGATTATTGATAACAAAGTATCAATCTTTAGTTTTATTTTATGTAAGTCAACTATTTTCAGAGGTAAAATTGGCTATACAAAGTTATTATAATTTTCCAGCCTTACCGCCTTGAGCAGGAGAAGCATGGAACCTCACCTGACGATCTTCAAGTATATTTTTTGTGCCTGGATGACCTGCATGAAGTTTGTAGGTGAGGTTTGATGACTTTCTGATAATTCACATTCTAGATGAATGTAATACCGGAGCAAGAGTGTTAGAAGAAAATACGGTTTAGGTTCAGAAATTCATAACAACATGTCCAGTAAAGCTTTCTATCATTATTGGCCCAACTTCTTTCTACACGAAACAGAAAAAATCCTCCCCCCCCCCGGGAAACACAGGTCGAACAAGAATCATGGATAAGGATCTGAAGTGATTTATTGCTCCCAGCTTTCAGTCAGGTTGACCCAATCAGCCCATCACGGATGTCTGAAATGCATCTTTCGACGTTCAAGTTCATTTCGCTGCAGCTGAACTGTCTAATATCAGCGGGATCAAAGTATGCCTGCAATGTTGTGCCGTTCTAACCTGGTACATTGGCAGAGATGACCGAATGCCATCATTTTGACAAGCCGTTTTCACTGTACTTGATTGGAAGAGTGGTAGTTGAATACGATAAGCATCAATTGTTAGCAAGACGTCTGTATATTTGCGAATTACACGTTTCAAGATGCACGGGGACGTAGAACGTTTTTACAGTAGTGGTTGACCTGAAAAGAGCATTGCTAATACGTCTGATCATCCGTTCCTTATATTCTGAATCTCATAGCACAATTATACAAAGTATTTAACAATTCGCCACCTCAAACGATTTAACGCCAATATAACAGCGGACTTCATTTAGCGTCTTGTCGCTCATTTCGACTTTGCTTACTTATAAATCTTTCTTGGAAGAGGTACACGTATGAGACATCTGTGTGAGACCTTTGTCACAGTTAGTGTAAATTTATTTAAAAGTTACGAGATTCATCCAAATCACTATCAAAAGCGAAATTTCTCACTTTAATTATTATGGTAAAGCGTTCATCTCCTCTAACGATGGTTAGATCTGCCATTTGGACCGAAGCGTTTGAAGCCGCTAAGTCTCGCTTTTCGTGTTACTCACAACCGGAAAGTTCTGTTGATAAAATTCTCGATAATTCAACTTTGCTTCTTTTTGGCTCACCAGATAGTAACAGTTCGTTATATTCATTTATTTGGGAGGATGTTATTGCATAAGACAGTAACGAATAAAAGTTCGCTCATCCTAGTCAGATTGATACGCACGAAATGATAACCGAATAGACAAAAGAATAGGTATGCACACACACAATAACTGAGTCTGTCTGGTTAGCACAACTCTGTCTTGTGTGACATGTCTGGATATGTGAATTTTTTCTGACTCAGTGAGCTAAGTAACGAGACAGGCAGTGAAATAGGATGGAGAGGATTGCGAATTGACAGCAAGCAGACGAACAGAAGATTCGAATATTATGTATACACAAAGCGAACAGCAAGTGAAGTTAACAGATTGCTGTCAGTCAATTCATTTTGCAAACACATCAGCAAACTAAAGGAAAGAACAATGGGAACACAACAGGAAACTTCAGAAAATAGGAATTCCATAGTGAAGCATTAAAAATAAAAACATAAATAATGATCAGGTCTTGTAAAATGGCTTACCAAGGTTGTGTTGAGTTCAATAACATTTGCTTCTAGATACATAAGGGTGGTTTTTCAAAGTGTGTAGTAGACACCTGGAAAACGGTTGAAGCGAATTTGCTTGCAATCTGACAAACAACACGTAAAGCCTTAGATGATTTATTGTGATTTATTGTTATGGTACTCTTAGCCATACCATTTTTTTGTATTCAGAAATTATTCGAATATGCTTCAATATTTCAGGGTTGTGTTCTCAGTATGTGACCCACTTAGTACATCCTTCCTTCACCTCTGAATTCTCAGAAAGGGTTTGATTTGCCGAGCGCTGGCACAATACCTGTTCTCGGTGCTAACAGTACTCGAGTTATTGGATGCGGTATGATGGGCTTGGCTGGGTAAAAAATTTGAACAGTAATCTGCTTGAGGAAATTGGATTCTTTGAATTTACTTTCATCCGAACAGATCTTGTAAAATCTGTCGCCTGACGACTGCACATTCTCACGTTTTTACGTAATTGGTGCAATATTTTTGAAGTGCAGTAGTTAATCAGTCGACGTTCGTTTTTCATTGGTTACCTCTGGGAACAAAGTCATTTTCACAACTGGTCAGCTGAAGCTTATCTGGACGATTTAATACCCGTACTCTGCATTCAGACTTGTTGTTATGAATCGTCAGTCGCTGAGATGACAGGAAGTCAGCTAAAATTGATAATGACTTAGGAGCTAGGAGAGTTAAAAGCATGCCGAAAACGACGACTCGTCATGATGCATGATGAAGTGGAGATGGCTCGGCTTAGCATCTTTCATGCATAATCACCAGAGGCTCTGGTAGACAACACCCTTAGCGTTAGCAGCTTTGTCGGAAATCGTCATTAAAACTTTGACCATTAAGTAAACCAGGAGTTTCGGAAAGAGTCGCTTATGGGTTCGCTGGCTGCAGAAGTTGGTGACTGTTTGTAACTAGCATGCAAGAGCTCAAGTACCTCAAACAGGAACTTACTTGTTTTGACGATAATCCAGTCAGATATATATTTTTTCACCAGACAGTTTCAGACCCACGTGAAGAGTAAGGAGAAGGCCGATAGACAACCTCTGCAGTAAGGGCCTGTAAACAGACCTGTAAATGATTACATTTTGCTGTCACTCATGAAAGCAAAAGAATGTTTGACGTTCTAACAAATCTTTTCGAGTGGACGCATCACGTTACAGAGTGGCTGTTATTTGGTTTGTTGATTGAAGCTAAATTAATGATGAACGGTGCAGATGCTTTAGATGATTCGTATACTAGGAAGGAAAACTGTGTCACTACCCTCACCCAAATGAAATACGCCACTGATTTTAATTCTCTGGGCATACTAGAGTCGACAGCGAGGCTGCCATCGAATTTTTGGATTGCAAGTGGGCAGAATTCATGAATAAACGTGTCCATGGATGTCGTGAGCCAAGCGCGAGGGATTTAGAGGGATTTCTCTCGTTATCAGCTAGAATCGTGTACAACCGCTTTGGGCAAGTTATAAACCAAAACTATGAGTGATCAGTCCCATCATGACAGGTTGACAGTAAACACGTTTTAAAGTTGTTACCTCGTTACCAACAAGGTTTGTGGGAGCTCCTTTTTGTTCAGTGTGTAAGAACAAACACGCTTCAACAGAAAGCTCTGGTTTTCTTGTGCTCACTGTAACAAAAAGTGGGAAATTTGAATTTGAATAGAGCTTAGTTCAGATGTTTTAAGACTACTTACTACATTCAGGATTTCAAAATTCCGAATTCCTGTTGCACAGACAGCATTAGAGCTCAGAATGATGGATTTTTTCGTAATAGCTGTCTCAAAATAAATATCGCCCCAGACTTGAAGGTGCATTCTGAATGCGCAGCCACAAATCGCTTACCCAGATGTTCAGTTCTAGAAGTCGCACCAACTGGAATTGTCAATCTTGCTGGGGAATCCCAAACTTAGGTTTTGATAGACAACGGGTCAGACGCAATGTTTGCTCAAGAGAGCATACCGTACCGACTCAATTTTGAGTGCAATCCAATCACTGTGACCGTTGAAACGTTGACGGGGATATTCCAATAGGAATGCAATCGGGTCACTTTCCGACTACCATCTCCTAATTGATCTCAGTTCGTGCTACATCTATCTTTGTCGCTTCTAGTCGCATTAACATCCAAAATGACCACAGTTAATGGTTACTTCATTCAAAGACACTGATGCAAGGTAAGTTACAGCCCCCATAAATCGTAATGTGCTTGAGGCGCATTGGGGGTTGGATCAGGGCCTTATGCCGTTGCAATATCATTAGGGTGGGTATTATTTGGTTCACTAGGTCACGAGGAAAGGCTAAAAGCTACTATCCGAACCCATAGTAACAGAGTAATATCGACGGAAGACCACATCATAATCATGTACTAATCGGAGCTCACGGATACCAGTACTCTGTGCCGGTACATATTGATCGGGGACTCGGCACTCGTCATAACAGCAACCGACAAAACTATATTATTTCAAAGTTTAACAGCGCCTACACTTGATCGCAGCCTTCGCATTCAGATAAGCCTTTTTGCTGGCCCACTTTGAAAGGAAGCACACGACTCGAGTTTCGCTCTTATTAGAGCTCATCAGTAAAGCATATCCTTGTCTGGGTCAGAGTTTGCACTCTGCCCATCGTGCTTGGGAGACTAGCGTGTTAACCACAACGCCAGCAATCTCACAAGATGCATGACTGAACAGTCAAATCTAAACGCTCAAGCACAACCTTGTATGAATGGTGTTCAGCTTGCCCGATCATTTCGAAAGCAGAACGAAAAGAATCACTCTGTACTATCCAGTCGATAACCCCGTGATCAAGACTTCTCGGTTAGATTGAAGTTGCTGTCTTCATTGAACCAACTGAGCATTGTCTGAGTCAGTAGTGAAGGTTCGTGGATTTAAGTTATTTCAAAGTTGAACATCACCCACTCACCTACAATATATTAGCTGAAGAATATCATATATTTTCTTTAACCTGGGAGGACAATGACTTATGTTGGCGCTCACGATATGGCCTCAAAAAGACTGCTATGTCTGAAGAAACGTTGCCTCTAGGAACAGGATTTGTTCTAATACTTGACGATTATTGAGGACAACATACTTACAGGGTAAGTTGCTAGGGTCCTTGTTGGGTAGTTAGGGCCAGCTTATTCCTCACGTTGGTATTTGCTACATCGTTCCTTCCTGAACTCTAAAATGCCTGGTAAAGCCAAGGTAGTGTTTAACTGCGATACGAAGAGTAGCACTACTTCCGTGAACGACCAATTGTATCAAACCTCAGTGAGTATTACTGATTTGGTAGAATCACTTTACACTCTCCAGCTGGCACATTCCCATCTGCTGCTAAAGCCGAAAACATGTTTATGCAGGTGCGAGTATCCAACAAAAACAGAAGGTTACTGTGACAAAATTTTACATACAATTCGGGAGCTGCCTTGTAATAAGATCAACGGGCCTAGGAATTGGTTGCCAACTGTCGTTATTCCGTACAAAAGGAATACATCAGAAGACCTCAGACGGATCCTTACTCAGTACAATATCAGAGTGGCATTTAATGCTACCAACACATTAAGGAATAAGTTGATTCACTTAAAAGACAAACGAACAGTTCTAGAGAAATCAGACTATGTTTATCGAATCAAATGTAAGGATTGTCAAGCTTCCTACTTCGGACAAACCACGCGGCAACTGGAAATATGCACCGAAGAACACGTAAGATGTAGTAAGAAACCTCCTACCGACCCCCAGCAACTTTGGAAATTAGAACATGATTCGGCCATTACAGCACACGCAATTCTCAACCAACATCAAGTTGACTTCGATCATCCGACTGTGCTTGAATGTGGTTTCCGTAACCACAAAGAACGCTTACTGGCAGAAGCCTTGCTGATTACTAATACAACAAAGGCGGTGAATCGATCCGATGGCTTGGAATTATCAGTTGTTTGGCGCGATTTACTGGGCCAACAATAGTGACACCACGTAGGAGAGGTTTGCGGCAGTCCTGTCACCCACCGCTATCCCAGACAGGCTGCACGCACGCAGATTAAACGCATACAGACTCACACACACATACACACACAGGCACACATTAACTCTCTATGCTTATTCGCACCTGGGGATCTTCACGTGGTGACCTCTGGTGAACCGTCAACCATTACGTCCTACTGGTAGCTTGTCGACACATCGCAGGTGAAACACACAAACATGTGCTAGTTGATGACTGCCTAATTTGAAGCTTGTACATTGTAAATTTTCTGACTTGAATCGTTTGATGAAGGCTCTCTGAGAGGGTCGAAACGTTGCGAAACCGATAACTCTTTTGGTTTTTAACTCGTTGTGGCTTAACCAAGGAATTACTTAATAATGAACAACAGCACAACGCACAATGTTTTCCCATATCCGTTCCGTTTATGGTTCGGAAGTACTAGATTATCTGCAATATCCACACTTAACGGTTATGTGGGAATATTCACACCGTTGCTTTTTACATGGAAGCTAATTGTACATGCGTTATACAAAACTGATTGTGGATATGACTGGTCCTATTGATCCTACCAATCCTTCCTTATGCGACAAGAATAGATATATGAGAGGATAATGCAAAGCAGTTTGGTAGGTTACGTATTCAACGCTGTATTCGGAATAAACCAGACGTGTCCCAAGATATAATGCAACTGCCGACTGGAAAGTCTATGGGAATGCAACAGCTGCGATCAACTGTGGGTGATGTTCAATCTATATGAGAAACCAAAATCCCCTACTACTCATCAGTAACTGCATATTTCTTGAGTTGCTTTCGAATCCGACCATAGTGCATTAGGGTACACTCTCAGTCACTCTAACCTGAAAACCGTTACCATCCTTTGGCAGGAAATGCCAGCCACAGTGATAGGTTTTAGCATATCTTAAATTATCAGACGATGAGTGGGAAAGGAAGTTTGAAGAGATTCATATGTTGGCTGACTCCGCTATCGTTTTGTACTGCCTAAAAACGTCCCAGAAAGGTACAGCATCTTTGTCAAAAATCGACTGATAGTGATTTAACAGCGGTCGTTTCCACAATAATGGGGATGCGTGCAATCAGAAAATTTCCTTCCCCTCTCCACTTACTTATGAACCTTACAAAGTTGCTTAGTGGTAGTCGAGTATAGACGTTTTACGAGACCGTTTCCAGCTATGGCCACGTAACATAATCGGAACGGAAAAACCTGAGGGTAGTTCTGGTAAAAATAAACCAACAAATTTAGCCGCTCGTGAATAATCTGTCGCTTTTGTGGTAGTCTGATTGGTTGAAACTTCTGAAGGCTGTTCTTTGGTGGGGTGATTCAATGTGTTCAAAAAGTTTGGAAGAATTTGGCACCTGTTAGCGATTTGAAAGTTGGTGTGGTAGGGGTCACAGGACTTAACGGTGCCAGTTCGCTGGATGACGTGAAAGGATATACACACCTCCGAACTTAAACAGCTGAAAGTCATCCTCGATGAACAAAAGTGCATGACTGCTTTCTTAAAGTCAATTCTGTGTTGATTGACAATGTTATTTTTCTGGGACATGGACTGAACTACGCGACATGTCCAACAAGGGTAAGGCACCCAGTCATTATTTCCAAGTGTCATTCGATTAACGATCTTATCGCGAGACATTCTCACACACCGGAAGTCCAGGTATTGGGAACTATCCATTAGGTGTACCGGTTAGTCCGGGGCGATTCTGCCGTTACGCAGACAACCGATAAGGATAACGAGCGTTGACGGAGCTCAGCGGCCGCGAGTCAACAACTAGTAACGCCACTATCAGTTGTTCAGGTTCAAGCCTGGAGTTTCTGTCTTGAAAATGTAAGCAAGGTAGGATTACTTCCGACCAATTCCGGTCAGGCACAGGCGTTCTCATGAAAGGCACCACGAGTCCCGGAGCCATAAACAAAGAAGTCGTCTTCGTCCCCACAATGAAATCCTGCACGTTGGTCCTGATTTATAGGTCCTGGGGTAGACCATCAACAATATGCAGTCATAACGACATCAATTTTTTGAGTGTTATATCGGAACTCCGTGAACAACTGATAAGATGGAAGCGGCGAAAAATTAGCGACTGTTTACTGTTCCAAGGAATGTAGTAGCACTTTAACTCGCCAGCATTCAGTCGCAGCAGTGGCTTTTAGGAAACGGTAATCTAGTGTATGTGAAGACTGCTCAACGCATTGGTTCACAAACATAGTTTGACGGATGGGACGTTAAGAAGCTATCTTGTAGAAGCCGAACTCTTTGAACGTTCCATTGGTTTACACGTCGTCCAGCAGAAATTCCGCTCAGGTCTCAAGTCGTAACTGCTTATTATTGGTGAAAGGGGACCAGGTTATCCCATCCGACTGTAGTATGGGAGAAGGCTATTGCAAAAGTTTGAAGCAAGTCAGCTGTTTAGAAAATGAGTTTTCAAAACGCCCAGCTGAAATGTATTTGCGGGTACTCCAAAAACGTCAAAAACGGTTACCAACTTCAAAGAATCTGAGAGTCGGAGACCTAGTCCTGAGGATCTCAGAACCAGTGCGCGGGGGTCCATGACCACTAGGTGACGTACTAAGTAGTCAAATAGACGAGGATGGCCTAGTAAAAACAGTCAAGGCTAAAACGAATAGTAAGGTGCAGAAAAGAGAAGTGAGAAAAAAGTGTCTAGTGGAAGATGGCCAGTGGGGACACCTACGTCACATCGAATGGCTGGACTGGAGCCGTGGAGAGAGTCTTTTGCCTAATTGAGCCCTCTAATGCTAGGTCCCTGGAAGAAGCATGGTGTGGGGAGTAATAGAGAACGTCTCTTAGCTCATCGTGACCGTTGGATAAGGGGCTTGGTCACAAGACAAAGTTATATTGTTTCAGACAGTTGATACTTTAATTTAGGTAACTAGTTTTGAGAACCAAAGCACTAGCATAATGTTGAAGTACGGAACCCCATTTGTTGCTTCCCACCTGTGAACGTGAATACTTCGAATTTGAAGCAGTTATTTCACTGATTATTTTGACGATAGTACCATAGTAACCAACTCAACATTTTTTGACTTTTGTGATTCGATTTGTTTAGGTGTCGCTCACAGTTCTAAGGAGTAACCTTATGGAGTTGACGACACCTAAACGTTTGGTCGCATACAGATATTTCAATTAAACTGTTATGTGCACTCCTGCGCGGTTCTGTCTGCTAGGCTGACGTTATTAATCCTGGATTTCTGCCTGTTATCCCCCGCCCGTTGACCCAAGTTTTTTGGAATGGTAACTTGTTCTATCTCTGGTGTTTTTCACGGTTTATCCGCATTGGCCTCCGATCATATTTTACGATCGCGTTGAGGTGCTTTTGTTGAGTGTTGAAATAATCGTTTCCTGACCTGGTCACTCACCACAGTAATTGATAATAGTTATTCAGTACTATATCTCTTCTCTACTTCATAACTTCAATCGAAATGCACTTATAGACATTGTTAATCCATTATGTCATCATAAACGGGGAGCTTCCTGAGAATTCTAGTTAAAGCGGGCATGTTGTAGGATGGAATGCGAAAACTACCACGTACGGATGAATTCAATTGTTTAACGTTACTCAAAACCGGCTGTGTAGTTTGGTGGTTAACAATTCGTAATTAGCATACACGAGCGCCTGAATGATAAGGGTTTCTTACTCAAAAAGTTACAAGCAAATACAAGTGAATGAGTAAATCCTTCTTTTTGAAGAGACGTAATTGCTGAAAATCTGGATTTCCGCTTGGTTTAAACCGGTGACTGAAACAACATGCCCAAACGCAGCAAATACTCTACCAGCGGAGCTAAGAAGCCACGTTGGAAGCTCAGAAATTTCACATTTGGTCCTAGTTACCTACCCAACCAACAGTGTCATATGGAACCCATCAAATGATCCAGCAGATTCAATACCCAACCAGAATTTTTTGATCACTTCAAGCTGGAATCCACCAACGCCATCAATAAGCACTAACATTGAATTTCTATGCTTAACAGTGACGTTAGTGGATTCCAGCGTAAACCGTTCGAGAAATCCTGCCGGGGCAGTTGATCCCCTGGATCATTTGGTGGATTCCATATGAGACAGTGAGACGGGTGGGTAACGGAGTCCAAATGTGAAGTTTCCGAGCTCCTGGAGTGGCTACGTAATTCATCTGGTAGGGTGCTTGCCGCGTTTGGACATGGTGTTTCTGTCGCTGGTTCCAATCCCGCCGAAGCCCTGACTTTTCACAATTGGATCTCATCTAAAATTACTGATAGTTCGCTAGTTTGAATCCAGCTGAAGTCTAGACTTTTCACAATTGAGTCCCTTCTGAATTATGAAATCCACCATTCTACAAATCCTTTGATGTGAAATCTGTCCTTGTCAACAGAACCGGAAGACGCTTCTTCTCTTATATTGATACGACTTTGTAAACTAAATACGTATTATAGCAATTCCTTATACCTCGTTGAGAGCACGCAGTCAATAACATGGTTGTGAGTAAATATAAGGTAGTGTTGTGACCGCAAAAGACGCTTGGCCTGAGAATTCGTCTATTGCACAAACGTCCGTATACGTCATGTCAAAAATCAAACCACAAACGCGTATACTCATTTGCAAGTTAAATATGCATTCACATCCATCATTGTCATTCCCCTTGGTGGAACTTCTGCCGAGCGCGTGCACACTATTTCGATAGTCTTTCCTTGTCCTCCCTCTTCCTGGCATTCGCAGCTTGCCCTTTTGTTCTTGAACGTTGCCTGTGGGTAACATACTACTTGTGAGTAGTATATTACTCACAACGAAACTGCCTGTCATACAACAGTAGGTTATGATGGTCCTAGAAAAAACGATTCAAGAATCCGACAACATCAGATAACGGTGTTCGTTGTCTGTCAATTCGTGTTGCGCCCACCGGTCTACAGTTTTCGATGTTGGTGACAGGAATCGGAGTAAATACTGCAAAGCCGCGGATTAATGCGATGGAACACGAAGGCAAAAATGGAAAACGGAAAATTAGAAGTGTATTTTTAGCCGCATTACGTCTGTTGTATTTTTTTTGAGAGCTTTATTATATTCAGATCGCTCGAAGGAGATAATCCTTAATCAATACTATTATGTGGCGTAGTATTTAAACAGTTGGGAAGCGTTTAGTTCAGACCAAAAGCATGAACATTATTTGAAAGTTTTTTACGAATTATTATCGTTGCTACCGAATCTGTCGGTTTTTGAACAACTCGGTCAATCACAGATCTAGAGTCATAGAAAGGCCGACTATAATATCTCAGTTGACTTTAATCTTCTGAAAAGTATGATTACTTGCATTAAACCAGAGGCTTAAACGATTTTCTTTTATTTCAGAAATAGTTTGCTCTCACTTCCAACTTGTGGTGTTCTCCCAACAACAAGATAAATGTGGTCCGGATGAAGTTGAATCAAACGAAACTATCCCGACTGTAGTGATTGGTAACATGTTGTAATATAATCATATTATTCAACATTCTTTCTCTTTCACTGTGTTAAATGAAGTTGACTTTCACCGAATTCAAATGATCTTTTCGGTAAAGTGTTCCTGTTTCATGCATTTCTTTTTTCTCTCTCTGTGAATACAAATACCAAACGTGATCAGTTTTGCATCGCCGATTATAGCAATACGATTGGAATTATGAGCAACAGTCATCCCTTAGTGCCCATTAAATAATCCAGGCTTGGCTGGTCATGGAAATAGATTGCAAACAGTAATGTCTACGTGTACTTCTACTTTTGCTCGCATGTAAATTAATTTTACTGGTAGTAGAACAACTTTTGCCTCAATTCCGTATTGTTTACTGCAAATGTTAGCTAGTTTTAATACCTATACCCAAGTAAACGAGTGGATTAACTTAACTTCATTGAATGCGTCAGCAGGTGGCAGATTGGAGAGCTATCTTTCATGTGATGGCCAACCGCGAAATAAGTGGGGTGCTCCCGGCGAATAAATAGTCGCGGACAAGCAGCGTTAATATAACAAGAGCGCAGTGGATTCACGGCAGACAGCCGGTTCTTTGAAAAATGTTTGATAAACTGTTTGGTGATACTGCGATATCGTTTATTTTAACCTGCCACTGAAAGGTTTTAGATGCTTTGGTAAGAGCGGATGGCCTCCAGGACAGCTTGCTCTCCGTCCAGCTTGCGTTATATGCAGTGCAAAGTTATCCTCGCTCTTCGCCAATTATGGAGAATTCCGGGGAAGCCGTACAAATCACCTTAGAAATCATCCGCTCCAATAGATACGTGATTGACTAGATCTAATTGAAAGGGCATGCGAACACATTTGGTCAACGACCTCCGGTGACAAAAATCTAGGGCCGCAACAGCCCTATTGTTCTTGAACTCACTGGCCTGGCAGATGTACTACACCAAATCAGCCTTCCTTGTTGAATCTCTGAGCTATTAGGTTGATTCTGCCGCAGGTTTCTCCAGGACGTATTGGTAATTTTGGATGGATGCCGTTCATCAGTAGAGCGTATGAACCGAACCATTACTGGTCACCGGCCCTTAACGGATTGTAAACTCCATACATTGCCCCGCCGCCTTGTGGATTAGGTTTTCCTCAAACCAGAGGCTGCGGGCGGGGTCCCTCAGGCCAAACCCATCTCCGACCTGGACAACTGAGAAGTATTCTGTCCTCCCTCTTCCGATTATATACCTACAAAAGCATACCAACTGAATTTCGTCTAACGCTTCTATCGCGACTCTTTGGCTGAGGCGTCGACAAATGAGTTTGCTCCCATGTATAACTCTGCCGTGCCAAACGCGTCAGTCCTCTTTCCTTATCTTTCGTTAAATATCTATTTACCTACTGGCCCTCCAACCTAGTTTCCAGGCACAAAACAGGGAGCTATCTCATTTGCTCCCCGCGACGAGAGCCATAGACAGTGCGGCAGTATGCTAAGCACCAGGAAGTTATCCTTTCGTAACAGACGCAAACCTCCAGTCGCTGCACGAATAGCATTTAGGCTTGTCACCTCCATGGTTCTACCACACACGAAAAACTCGATGGGTAGCTTCTGCATATCCTTTATCTGCCTTCACCATCAATGTATGTTGTTATACTGAAACACTACTTCGGGTTTCTAGGTCACTACCATAACTGCAATCTCCACCAACCGCTTAACTGTACACGCACGACGTACGCTTCTCTGAAAACCCTGCGGTTGAAGGCACTAACCAAGCCGGCGTTAGAGTTGCGCAAGCGCTTATACAGAGAAGACGCTGCCTGACCGGATACCCGCCAACGGCTCTGTTTACGCTGTCAGACCCGCAGATGCGGTTAGAGCGTCGAAAGGCGCCCTTCCCAAACTTTGATGTTATTGCGGGATATGCCCCCACAGACTATAATCCTGACGTAAAGTTATTTTTTATCATCAGCTCACTAACCTGCTACACATCGCGCGACGCACGGACGTTGTAGTACCAGCTGGAAACTTGAACGACCAAGTATGCAGGCTAAGCGTTGTAGAAGCTTGACGTATGTAGTCCGCACTCTTACGGTACTCGTCGAACAAATAACGGTAAGCGTCTGTTGCAGTTTTATTTTTGATTAGTACTATGTTTGGACGTTCTGAACGTCTGTGTGCCACCCGGCGACCTCCATCCCCAAGTCAGTTGTGACCAGAGGTCGTCAGCTATCGATGGCTTGGCTATGTCCAAGACCGTAAGCGAGCCCGAAGCAATTATGTAGCTTACATCGTAAAATGATACATTAGGTTCTCCCCATTGCTTGATTCGACGCCAGTTGGTCGTCAAACACAAAGTTACTTATTTACACCATCAGAGACCCAAGTTCTCTACATTTATTAGGGTGCTTGTCTAGGAACCCCTCACCAGACGTCCATTTATCAATTCGGGTAGATGTACTACATACAGTGCGGTGGTGTCTCGAGTGAAGTTGCGGCTCGTTCAGCTGGCAACCATTGGACCTACATGCGATCTCTGAGATTTCTTGACGCTCCCCGGAATATTTCTTCTAACAACGACTATACCTCGGCCTTCATAACTACTCACATGGAACTCAGGAAACAAACACGGGAGGATCGCGAGGCCTGGTGGACACAACAAGCTGTCGAGACGTAGCTAGCCGGTGATTTTGGAAATCTCTTGAAATCCGTTCCAACTTGTCCAAGCAGCGGATGGCAGGAAGAAGGTGTGTGCGAAGTAAGCTGTAAAGCTAGTGATGAGCCGTTTAATAACCTAAAGACCAGACTCAAAATGTTGGATGGAGAACTTCCAACAGCAGTTCAACTGGCCACCCACGTCGATGGTCAAACCATTGGACTCAACATGTGCTCATTGGTCCGCTGACTTCTCTCCGCCCTCGGAAGCAGAAGCCTCACTTGAAGTCAAATTGCTGAGATGATAGAAGACCTTTGGCCAAGATGAACTTCTTTCTGCACCTTTTACAGATGAAGGCCTAGCCATAGTCAGAGAGCTAACGTCTTTGTCTTAGAAACTTTGGGTCTGTGAAATCACCCTAAGTGACTGGGGGTTGATCAACATCATCCTTATTTTTTCAAAGGGCTCACACAACTTGTGTCTTAATCACGGGGCAATTTGTCTTATTTCTGTTGTATATAGGTTGCTTGCAGCTGGTGTACTTTGTAGACTGAGCAAAAAATATATTCGTGGGGAGTAAGCTGGGTTTTGCCTTGGCCGTGGCTACATTGATCACGTCTGCGCACTCCGCCAGATGCCTGAAGTCCGTCTGTCATACGGAAGTTTAATAGCTATTGTCTTCTTGGACACTAAAAGAGCTTTTAATTTAGTTGACAGACCTGAACTCTGGAACTGCCTATCGGGGATGGGTGTGCCTGAGAAGTATATGAACATCCAGAAAGCAATTTGCCGTCAGACCTCGGGTCGACTTGAGATTTATGAGAGCGTCTCGCCGACTTTTAACACCTTAATTAGAATGCGATAAGGCTGTTCATCCTCCTCTTTCACGGTCAAAATTGTAGTAGATAGGTTACTAAAGTGTATCCTGACAAACTGTGAATAAGATTGTATGAAACCGCCCCCAGGTATTTGATTTTGCAGATGACATCGGCCTAATCTTTCGGGGGCTAACAGGGAGCTCAAGACGTTCCAGACAAACTAAAGGCTTCAACGTGTCAGTTGATTATGCTCTTCACATCTACTGGACGCGAGGTTTTGTTGCGTGATTAACAGAATTCTATGCCTGCTTTTGCCCGCGATGATGTGCCGCTGGAGTAGTTGACGTTTTCACATAATCTGTGAGTTGTATCAGCGCTAGTAGGATGTTTGGTGATGTCAAACATTACACAGCTATGGGTGGAATGGTTTTGCTATATGTGGCGTCGACGTTATCTCAACATTTTTGCGAAAGCCGAGTGTACGATGTCACTGTAAAGGTAATTCTACTGTGGGGCTGAAAGACTTCGGCCACTCGCGTGGAGAGTGGTTATAAACCATATGTTTTCGACAATCACTGATTTCGAACTATTAGCGACGTATGACTGGAACACCGTGTCAGCAATGTCGAAGTTCTCCGACGTGTTTTCTGAGCCGACAGGCTCTGTCAACCCCTGATCGCGCTGATTTCGTCTGACAGGCTCCGTTGGCTTGGTTACATCTTGCGAATAACAACTCAACGCTTGCTGCATTCTGCTTTTTTCGCGAATGATTGAGTAGGTGCATTCGGCAGCTCGGTAATCAGCGTATGACTTGGGTTCGAAGCTTATTTCAATGGTCGTGGATGCTGTGTGATATGGCGAAAAATAGAATTCACCGGCGCTGACGTTACGAATCACCGTACGCATCAGTGCAGTTTTCTTTTCGCTTTTGTACAGTCTTTTTTTCATATTTTGGCATGATTTTCAATTCAATAAGTCGTCACGTGTTAGGTATATATATATATATACATATATAAACCTAGTAAATGAAATCGATCAGAGTATAGTTCACAATTGATACGTAAGCCATTTTTTTTCATCGTCGCGAAATACTCTTCATGATAGCTTCGGGTGGAAAAGTTCCGGCTTTTTTTACTCGTGCAACGATGCGTATCTGCACACTGTCACGATTCGTCAAATACGGATTGAGATGTCTGAAATTCATATGGGTTCTGTTTTTTAATGATTTCCGAAGATCTTTTATTTCCTAAAGAATACTTCATTCAAATTTAATACGAATATGTGGGAGTTTACTTTATTGGTTAAATTTATTTCCGCATTTTAAGAAAAGGTGTTACGATATTTACAAATAGACTTACGAATCAAATTGCAATCTGAATCGTTAGTTTTTAAAAATATGTGGGTTATTTTTACATGAAAATTCTCAAACATAATGTGGTTGTATATATTACTTATTGTTGACTCGGGAATCATTCTGGTGTGCTAGTTCAGGGAATGTAACCCCAACTAATTAAGATGTTATAATAATCTGAATATGAAGTATGTGCCAACAAACTCAGAAGCACCCCACACATCAAAAACACTAAACAAGACTCATATTTATCTTTCAGACTGTTCTGTTGTTGCCTATTGAAACAGCAATGTCGATTGAATCCTTCATGAATCTGAATAACATTCCATATCTAGATCTATGATTAGGTAGTTAATTGTCCGCAGGTTTTATACTTCAGCTTCAGATAGTCTTCATTTACAATACTGCTGTGTTACAAAGCGCAATCGGCTTTTATATTTAATTTCTACAATACACCTTGGTCAATCAAACGAGCGTAACGATAAATTCCTTCACCAAGTTTTCAAATTTAGCCTATCAAATTAACCGCAGTCGAACTGAAACTATGGTAATTAACATTTTCGATTAGCTGCTAGTTTGACATTTACTTCTTGATCAAGAAAAGGGCAATTCACTTGTTTGCTATCGTGATTTTGTTATTAACTGGCACATTATGAACAGTGATAATGCAGCACTGTCCAGTGGTAATTACATGAAACATTTGGTTGCTTTTTTTCAAACACCACAATACTTCAAATAAAATGTTTGTGAATTCAAATGCTGTGCTTCTCGTACTTTTGCGAAATAAATGAACCATCACCCAACCCCTTAAAAACTTTGTTTTCATTTTGTAATGTTTTCATTCGTTAGCACATTTTTTCAAAATTCTAGCTAAAAATGGATAAAAATTGTGATAGACCAATAATTATTATGAATTCCACAGGTTAAAATAAAATTATATGGTTTGTATACATCCAAATCTATGTTGGACAGATCACGAAGGCAAAAGTCGCGGGATAATGAGCAGACTAAAAACTCATCCACTTTCTATCAGGCACTGAACTGCATCATACAGCAAGTTCAACGTGAATGTGGCTCAGACGATATAAAACACAAAGGTTTCAAGTGTGCAGAGTAAAGAGAACAAGAAACCTATTTACCGATGTAGCAACTTTCAGAAAAGTTTCACAAAACGTACAGATCACAGGACAGTGGCAATATTTGTGTAAATTTAAAACAGTTCTTTCCCTTCAGAAGTTTGAACAGCACTGTTAGAACACGAAAACTGGTAGATGCAAGCATTTCGTATTGACTCATCCGTACCAAATTTACAATAACATGAAACGGTTGTTTTTTATCGAACAGTTTAGGTGTGGGTTGGGTTGATAGTCGATTGATTTGTTAGGAAAGGTCACTAAGTCCAAGGCAGGGTCAAGTTCACAAACAATTGTTTCTAAGCACAAAGGGCCGGCTTCAGTAGATTGATTGCAACAGCCTCAGCAAACCGCAAGAATCTTGAGCTGGGATGACTTAATAAGATTCTGAATGCACACGCCAGATCGATGACGTGACCACTGGTTAGGATGTGTCTTGCGATTGCGGACACTGGTTGTTTGCGTGTTTCAACAACATTGCCGTTCTTCGGTAATAATGAGTTCTGCACCCATTTAGACAAATGTTCCTTCATTCTGGAAATCAAACACCTCTCGGTTCTGCCTATGTAACTTTCTTTGCAGTTACATGTAAATTGGTAGATACAGTGTGAGGTGGCACCGACAGGTTGATCTCCTTTGATTGAAGGCACAGGCAACTTTTGGGTTCGAGCTAGAACACAAAGTTCGACTGCGTTGAATGCCCGTTTAATCGAATTGACCAGTCTTTGTGTTGTTTGATGCATACTATAATCGCCTTTAAAAAGCAATTCTATATAAACCTTCTTCTTTCTTACAGTGATCACCGGTTCGGACGGCGGTTTCGGCCTACTGTGTCTTTCTATTAACCTTTTTGGGTAACCATTTGATTGTAGTACACTCGTGAGCAACTCTAATTCCTCCACAAGACTGCCTTGTCTACAGATTCGTCTTGCGCGTGTGAATAGTGTATTCACTAGTGCGCGCTTTTGAAGGACCGGTATGAAACTACTAAAGTTTGGGTATTGACCGGACAACGTGGATTTCCTATAAACACCTCTTTTGATAGAGCCATCTTCCTGGCGACTTATGAGTATGTCTAAAAACGGCAATTATCAGTCTCAAATTCACACGTTAACTTCGGATTGGGATGACAACTACTTAAGCGCTGCACTAGGTTATCTATTGCCTGTTTGGACCGACTGAATACTATTGTTGTAATTCGAGAACGCGGATGGTACAAGGGTTGTTTATTCGACAAACCAACACATGGGTTAAGCATTTAAACAAGACCTGAAACAAAACCACTCATTTGCACGCGGGATTCGGCTCCAGACCTTTTCGGTTGCCGCAGACATCAATGCTCAATTCCATTAAGTAGCAGGGACCACTATGAGCGATACTGCACTCTGATTTTCCTTCCTGCATTTTTCCTGCTGCTTGTACGATGTCAAAATATATGCTCCGGTCTTACTACTGAATAACCGTGGTATGAGTAGTATGTTACGATCGCTTAACTTCACTGCACTAGTGTATCATCAACGTAGCGTTTGTAGTATGACAGACTCGTTATATATCCGGCTAACTCTTGTTCAATCTTTAACATGAAAATGTCAGGTAAGAGTAGCCCTAATGGACTTCCCATGGCTACCCCATCTATTTGGCTGTAGCACCGATCAAGAAAACGGAAGCTGACGTTTTCAGTGCATAATAATAAGGCTTCCCTCAGAATATCGCTAGGCAGAGGCAAAGTAATGTGGCTCGTTTCAACGAGTTCACAAATATAGTCAATTGTCTCATGTAACGGGACATTCGTGAACAGTGACTGAACGTCTATTGAACACATCAACTCATTAGCAAGATTGATGTTGTCTAAGTCACTGATCAGTTCGAAAGAATCTTCAATGGAATATGCCTGAAACTTTTGTCTTAAAGGATTTAAGATAGTGCCTAACCAGCGTACCAGTTTATCGTACGGAGAATCGGTCGTTGCCAGGATAGGCCTAAGAGGCATTCCGGACTTGTGTGTTTTAGGGAGGCCGTAGAGTTGAGGTGTTGACGACGCACATGGTTTAAGGGATTTGTACGTCACTTCATCGATTATGTGCAGTTGTAAGAGAAAGTGAAGATGCCGTCCTATGCGATTTTCAACTTCACTGACGTTGTCCACTGTGTGTATTTTGTGAAACTTTGTTCGGTCCTCTAATATTGACAGCATCTTCTACACATACGCGTCCCTGTCTAGAATGACTGCACCGGAGCCCTTGTCTGGCTTGAGTATTACTACATTTTTTGATTTAAGTTCTCTTAGTGATTGTAGGTGTTGTTTTGTAACAGCGCACCGGCCGTTGGTCGGAGTCATGATCAACCCATTAGCTATATCGGTGAGTTTGGTTTTAAGCCAGCCTAAGTTGTCAGCAGTAGTTGGCTGAAGATCTGATAAGTGATCAATTAGGCTCTCAAACTGGGCTTCAACATAAATACGGCTGGGCTTATATGATGGTATTTTATAACCTAGACCCAGACCTAAGGCTTCTAATTGCAAAAAATTCAACTGTACTGAAGAACAGTTCAATACATACTTACTAGGATCCAGTGGAATTCGTTCTTCAGCAGGCTTCTTATGTGACTTCTGCAAACGATTGATGTAAATCTTCTTCGTACGATCGACGATCGCCTTACACGTGGATTTGTGCTGGACAGTTCAGAAAAAGAAGGCAAATTGGAAAACATAGAAGCACCAAAGGTAATATTACGAAATAAGTAATTAAGCGCACTAAAAACTCAAGTACTGTCTATCAAGAATAGGATTACACAATTCAGCAAATAGCAGCCAGCTACCTTCAATAATAAGATATCTGAAGTATCTCTATTCTACCGCCATGGTTCTAGTGATCTAATAAGTTGAGTCTAGGTTTGGTGTCCAGACTTGGACTTAGAAATCACTACCGATGACTTAGTTACCACAGACTGGTGGGTTGTGGTCACATCTAGAAACTAAGAATGTGTTCCGTGCAAGTCAACTGTCAGACTTGATATTTTAGCTTTGGAAAATTAGCCCCAAGATATTTATTTTTGCTCGGCTCATGCATTTTCCTAACAAATGTTCAGTTTGCTGACCGATGTTATAAACTAAAGCCAAGTCCCCTCCGGTGAGTCTATAGCACTTTGGGAATTGGCGTAATTTGTGCAACCTATTTGGCTAGAATAAAAACCGTGTACCTTAATTCTTTTTTGTATCTCTACGTTGTACCTTCTCCCTAAGAATAATGTACTTTACAAAATGGGCATGACAAGTCAATATAATATGCTGATAATAGTCAACTTCAGGCATTTCTTCAGAAATTAGCATTACACTGTGGGGTCAAACTCAAGTGGAAGTATTTATCTTCCAGGTACTCTTTATTCCTTGTGTATTGACTCAACCTTGTTCTTTCTCATTCACCTACATAATCTGCTTTTGACTACTGGTAAGCTGAGAAGCACATCGTCAGTTACACCTTATCTTGCCGAATCATTATGGGACAAATTAAAAACTCTTCCAATTAGATCAGGTAGGCAATTCCGCATGTTTTGATTCAATGCTGTGTTTGCATACCTGAAACCTTTACCAAGTCATCTGTGTCAAGACCTTATTGAATTATCCAGCATGGACACTGTATACCGCTGTAAGCACTGCTATGCTCCACGGAAGAACTGAAAGCACAATAACAGTTGACTGTCTATTATTAGGGAACGGACGTTTAGCAACTTTATTCCCAAAACAATGAGCAGATTTGTAACCACGGAACATAGAAACCGCTTATCATATCAATTTCACAGAAGAGTACGCACAATGCCATAACTACACATATCCAGGTGTCGACCAACGGAAGTCTATTTGCAAGAAGTACCAGTTATCTGAGAACTCACTCGCGCGTTAATCAGTTCGGATAGTGGACCGTACAAAGGTCTCATTATCATAAATCTAAACGACTAAAATACCGTACAAACGGATCGATTTAAGGATATTAGTCGAAGTAATTGAAAGACTGACAAGTTAATTGCTTCGTTGCTACACTGGAAATGTGTTCATTTCAAAGAAGGTCTGTTAATAGGCTAGTCAAAAACTAAAAGATCTATAACCTGATCAGTATGTCAATAGTGACTTATACTGCTCCTCAGGAAACAGTTGTGTTTGAAATGACACGGCTAATTGGTAATTTTGTTAATTGCGGTGAATAGCCAATAGTCATAAGAAATTTTCAAAATGTACCAAAACAACGATAATTGAAGCTAGATAGTTTCGACAGCTGTTACGTCGAAATCTGTTACCTGTGATCGCGAACTTTGAAAATCAGTGTCGTGTACTGAACAGGTTGACTGATTATCATATAGCACTATGCAAAGGTTCTTGTGATATCTTTAATAAAAGCTTCCTTAGTGTTTATTTTGAAAGCAAACAATCTACGAGAACGATGATCACTTACCATTCCAAAATGTGGTCAACTTCTGAGAGCGTTTTGGTAGCTTTGCAGTCTCAGGATATCTTGTTGGTGGTACTGACACAACGGTTGTTCCTTTTTGCAAGCTAAGATTAGTTTGGGATCACTTATTATTTCTCATGATTTATTAAACACCGATGGTCATCCCGATGGCCAGCAAATAACACCCATCAACTTTAATAATTAAACACAGGGACGTTTTCTACTCTGAGTATTTTCATGTTGCACTCAATGTTATGTTGTCGTTGTCAGATTAACAGAGTTTGTTTCCATTTTACGAAGAGTTGTAGCTAAACTGTGTGATCGATACAATTCGATGGTGCGTTTCTTGTTGTTCTTCTTTCTCCATGCCTATTTTAATTGCTTATGCCTATCACCTACATTCACCACGCGGTTTAAAGACCAAAACGTCGAAATGCCGAAATACAATAATGTGTTCACCACTTTGCTTCATTGTTATGGACACATTTTTGTTTTATCCGACTCCCAAACTTCAGTCCAATCCTACTGATGTTGAACCTTCTCATTTTGTTCTGTTTACATTCATGTTCGCACTGTGTTGTTGGCACTACAATTGAAGTGATTGCTGTTTGTTTTGTTCTACCAAAATGAGTAAAGCTATACATCCGCAGATTACTTTGTATTTTTAGTCCTAGAGCAATAACTGCATCATCAAACCGTACTTTGCTCCATGTACCTTATCCGATCCTCTTTCAAGTGGACAAACAGTTCTGTCCATTTGGTCTCATACTCCTACACAATAGTGTAGAACTGTTCCTCTCATTAACAGTCCACCTGAGACAATTGTCAGAAGTTTCCCTAGGCATTAGACCGAGGTTTGGAGTCTTAATAAACACTATTTTGAAACCTAACCCGTTTTGATCCATGAGTGTATAGAAACGACCTTCCTTCATTCCGCTCTTAACTGCTTTAATGACGAGGTTCTTTGACCACTGAATGAGCTTTTAGGCATCTTGTCGATCTTTAAGAGATACATTCAGTGTTTCCATACCTGTCCCACGAACAACATTTCGTCTTCCGGATTCTCTCATCAGCCAACAAGCTGGACAGATACTTGATATTTCAGACCGTTCACTATTTTCGTACTCACACGAGAACAGTTCGCTAGTCTGACCGGTAGGCGCTTCTGTTTGTAAAGGCTACATAAAGAACTCGAGCCCTGTACCGTTTTATTTACTGGTTTCAGGGCATTTCTACGTTTACTTCGATCGAATTATGATGGCTTGTTTTAAGCGACGTTACGTGCTAACAAGCTGCATACAACGAAACGTTTCTCATAAACGTGGCACTATAAATGATGAATTTTTCGTACATGTTAACCTCCACATCCGTCAACAATTTTACTTCAGGTGAACTATTCGGATAGAGAAATTATCAACTTCTAGCTCACCTGTGTCGTCTGCCTTCAGTACTTTGAAGCAGGGATCACGGTCGTCAGACCATTTGTCTGTCTACTAGAAAAACAGAAGCTTCGTCGTCATCCTCGTCTCTCAGCTGTGTCTATCTCGTCATGTCACATATTTCTGCAGACGTACTAGTTTTCCAGTATGGTTTCATCAAAAACCCTCGGTATGATTGTTTTATCACACGCCCATCACACAATGTCCCACACGAAAGCACTGCAAGCGAACATTGTGGATTATCTTATCTTATACTGATAGCCAACAATAAATCGATTCGACTCAGTAGTAATACTTCGTCACGTTTTATCACTTACCGATACTCTCATGCGACCTCCTGAGACAAAACATAACTGTGCTGGTTCATGAGTGCTCTCCGCTCCATTTACTTAATAGCTTTGACAATAGTACAGTGGAAAACCATCCATAATTTAGCCCCGTTCTGCCACGCATGCCGTCACGGCACACGCCCAGTCTGGCTAATCTGTGCGCAACTGTACGCAGATCGCAGTTATCAGCTTCACGATTAGAAGATTTGTGAAGTCATTCGCATTACTTGTGAACACAATATGTGAGCTGAAACCAGCGATTTTTTCCAGTCATTATAACACCTGTGAGTAGCTTTCATTGGTTCTGTCGCCCTCAAACGCTACGAATGTGTTAATACCATTTTCCAATGAAGCATATCATTAATCCAAACTTGCCTGCCACATGTGAAGCGACGGTGGCGTCTGGTTCGCTCAGATGAGTTTAATTCTGGAGTTCAAGAAAACAATACTAATGATAACTCTGTGAGTTGTGTGCCTTACTGGTTCTGCAAATGTGTTTAAATGGCTGACTTTGTGAACTTTGACTGATAAGTGCAAGTTGGTGGACGACGTGGCGCTCCGTGTTCACCGAGGGTATGTTGACAGCCAGTACGGTTATGCACTTGTTTCTCACCTTGGCGTGTGTACATTTTTTTATGTTTTCAAGGACTGCCAGTGTATAAAAGATGGAACACTAGTGGAGAACACTCTTTTGGTTCGTAAAACGTAGCCATTTTAAGAGGGTTACTTGTGTCAGGGGCCGGTTGATTAACTTCAATTACTTACATTTTTGATGCGGGGATTTGAGTAATTTCAAGTACATCACCCACAGTTGTTTGTGTCTTCGTATTTTTTCGAAAAGAAGCATTAGGTTTGAGTCGCGATTTTGTTGACGCTCATCAATAAGTCATATTCAATAACTTAATACATATATTGAGAACATGCCGTTCAACCACTAAGCAGAAGTAGCATCTGCATGTTGCTACACCCCCCAGCCTTCAGATAATTCCATCCGGAATATAGAAGAAAACGTCAAAATGTCAAATTGCGTTGAGGTGTAATATATGACGTTTCAATCCGGTCGTTAACGTGGGCATAGGCATGACAAAATTAACATGGTTCTGGAAGATGTAACCTATTAATGTCAGGTCAAGGGGACACATACAACAATCATCTTGCTCACATACGATTAGAGTTACTCCACTGTTAACAAACCACGGGAACGGGTGTGCGCTTAAACGCTTGTGCTGCAATACTTCTCTGTGTGGCACACATGTTCTCTTATTACTGCGCGGCAGACATCCGATTCAGGTTATGCACCCTTGTCTATCGGCCACTTTCGAGATGTCCAGTTGAGGGACATTTACCATCAATACCCTTTTTGTTCCACCATAATCGATGGCCGTTGGTTCAGGCGAACACGGATTGAAACTCTGTAGGCACTGACGAAACTTAGCAAGCGACATCTATGCATCACACTCTTCAGGAGACAATAAGGACAAACAGGAATTGAAGTGTAGCGTAGTAAGCGAATAAATCACGATAATTATGCGGACTTTTAGTCATACTGTCCTATGTAAGCAGCCTTCGTTCATGAATTCTTCGAGTAGCACCGGTTAAAGTGTTGTTGTACCTTCCCAAGGTAACATTTTTGAAGCGCATGGAGTCAGATATTTCAAATGTGAACTCTCGTTAGACAAGGCCCTTATTAGTGGAGTCACTACGTTTCCAAAGCCGCATGGAAACTGTTAAATAAATTGAGCAGTGGACATCACGATAGTATTTTTTGCTGTCCACCGATAGGGTCAACTTAATTTTCAGTTATTGTAGCGCTCTAAATGCTTCCTTATCAACCATCTCGTTTGTCACAAAAGAAGTTGCACTCGGACAGTGAGTTGAAGAGCTGAAACGTGTCGCATTACTACAAGCCCTACGGAAACATCAACAAAGCATACTTTCCTCCCATACATCAAAATTCTGTTAGGACTGACTACAAGACCTCCGCGGCTATATGACTTCATGCAGGTACACAAAACAACCACAGTTTTGCTAATAATATTACCCATACCGAAAGAACAACGTGAAACCACTAATGAAAAAGGCTTCAGTCACAAAACCAAATAAGACGAGAGTCAGCCGAAAACAGGCAAACGTCGTGCGTGCAAGTGCATGAACACAAAGTGACCATCAAAGAAAACAATGAATCTTTAATCGTCTCCGTCCACACACAACCACAGCATAGCGGAAATTTAACTTTAAGCGGATATCTGTTACGTGGTATTCACGTAACCGATCCAGTACATAAATGTAGAATTGAACAAAACATGTGAGCCGATGGGATCCAAACATTAAAGAAAATCTAGTCGAGATCATAACTGGACGCCAACAATACTGAACCAAGCAACAGAAATTGTTCGAATCGACAGTCAACAGATAAAAATGTATAGAATCTTATTGATGTTAAATAAAAACTGCTGAATAGTTTGCTATATTCCCCTAACTCATGCAATCCACTCATGATAACTGAGATTAAAGTTGATGTTATTCAATGAAGGTAACCTGAACAAAATTAGCATCGTTAACTTTTCTGTTATCCTGCCTACAGGAAACACCAGAGTCAATCAACTGGATGGTAGGTGTGCCAGTTCATGCTGCATTCAGACCACTCTACAATCACACAGGAAACTGCTAACATGGTCTATCAGACAGCTTAAGTGCATGATGTCTGGCACAAGAAAAAAATGGGTCAAGTGTAAAATGTGACCTTCAGTCTTACAGCTGTCAGATGATGACAGGGATAGTAAAGATGCTCGTAAGGAAGTGTTCGACAACCAATCATTTTTGACCATGGGCAATGATTGTAGTCATAAGATCTTCCTTGAAACGTGGATTAATGAGATATCTGTTTTATTCGATAAGGATTGTTTGTGTTTAAACTCGCTGCAACGCTTTGCACTAAACCAAATAGGACAGCGGTTCTGAAAAAAGTATGTAGGTCACGAATAAAGTTTGGGAATGTGAAGGTAATATTTAACACTAAAGTTGTTTAAGTTTTATCTTTATGGAACAACTTATCGAAAAAAGCTCAGCCATATTTTTCGTATGTTTGAATCTACGTGAAAAATATTGGTTCACGAAAATTTTGTGAGGACGGATTTAGAGTGCGCAGTATATTTACGTTGCGTGATTTGTTTCCTTATTGCAAAAGCAGTTTTAACAGCTTTCAACTATACCGATGTTTTCTAACAGCCACATCGTAACTGTCAGTAATCAAGTAGTCTAAATCTCATTATATTCAGTGTGTTAACGGCTAGTTTTTTTTATAATTCCTACGATGATCAAGAATCGAGTTAACCTCTGTCTGGTACATTGTTGTAGCTTAGATAGCATTTTTCTGATTTTAATCGCATATGGTCTCTAACTGGAAAGGTCACTTAATTTGTAACAAATCTAACCAACTATCCTTGACAGGTTCCGAAAGTTATACAACTCAATTCTAACTCAAACAGTTCATCTAGGCCTAACTGTACAATGGGACAATTTTTAATCGTATCTGAAGCTGGTTTTTCTCTCTCAGCCTTTCAAATATGGCCTCACCGTCTCTTTACACAACGTGCATTTTGTGATTATGAAGGGCGGTACAGTGGCAGTCAACTACGTTTGATGAGATGCAATACAAAGATACATATATATCCAAAGGTCCTTGGGGGGGGGGTGATGGAGCTTCGTTCAACCATGTGGGTCTATCCACACAAAACTTTAGGTTACTTAGGTAAAACCATGAACCAAAATATTCAGAAACGCGATACACCCATCGATCATTAATTTCGTTTCCGATTTTCGTTTATCACCCCCCACATACAAATCGTTTACTATGGTCAGGTGAATGAAAACTTCAACTGTCACCTGAAAGTTACCCATTGAAAGCATATTTAGTCAGTATCTATTACTTCCCTCATGCAACCTAGAGTAAATACAGGCGAGTGATATAAGTTTCACAGTGAACACAAGGAAACGCTAGAAATGGTTTAAATCTTTAACATAGGCAATAGAAAGTAACACAATCCAGCACTGCTAGAAGGCGTGTTGAATTCATAAGCGTAATTTTACCCAGTGCTGCTTCAGGCGAACTCGTACCAATGGGAGCTAGTTCGCGCGCGAAATTGAAAATGCAATTTTCAGAACCTGGTAAGTACCAGAATTTTGATCACAAAGATGATCTCAACTTAGTACAATAAGCAATCCTACAATTTCACTGTGAATATTACGCTTTGCTAGCTCATTAATTTTTGTGGTGATCTATTTCAGTTTGTAATCAATGCCGTCCGGTAGATTCATCTTTCTAGTACAGTTCAAAATGAAAAAAACAATATAATTTAAGCCGCCGGCAAAAGTTTGAGTATCAAACTGTTGGATTTCGTTATCAGACATAATAGTGACTGATCAAAAACGAGTTGAATTATTTTCTTACATTTAGCCAATATTGTAGTCGTCACTAAGAAAATGTAACCATTTTTGCGAAGGGTTTATTATGAAGAAGAATTCCGTTTAGTGGTTTTCGATTGTCAAAAAAGTTGCTTAATGAAGATGCTCTCTTTATAGGTAATCACGCTGTAAGCAGTGCGGTATTTCCTTAATAGTTTGCGCTGATGAGTACTACTCAGCCGAGTTGTTACAAGCATCAGTTTCTTTTGAATTAATTTGACACAACTTTCCCACGAAACTCAGCTATCCTGACGTTTATTAAGTAATTAATCTGTCCTAAACTTTTCTACATTGCATGCAAAGATACAGTAAGCTCAAACCTGTGGGTCAAAAGGACCAATGTCTGGGACATTATATGAATATAGTGCATTAAATATGTTCAAAACGAAAGATATACACCGTTTGAGTGGTTTGCGAATGAAAGAAACAGGAATAGCATATAACACCGTGGTGGATAAGACTGTGTGTTACGCTTAATTTAGTGTTGCTTGGTAGTACAGCGGCTGAAATGTGAATAAAATAAGAAACATAGTATAAAGTAACTTTGAGAATTATTTCTACGTAATTTAGATGAGCAGCGTGTCCATGGTTCACGTCTCGGCAGTGGCAAGGATATGCACTACGGACGAGCTCTAATGAAAGCGAAACTTGAGTCTAGTGCTTCTTTTCGAAAGGGGCCGACTTGAAAGTCTATAATAATGTGACAGCTGCGATCAATTGTGGATGATGTCCAACTTGAAATTAACCAAATCCCCAATTACTCATCAATAATTTAGATTGCCTGCGCAATTGAAGGCTGCTTTTTACAAAGGGGAAGCCCTGATGTATATTAATTATCTAGAGTGGTTTGTTGAATTACCCGTTTGAGAGTGTGTCATTTTTAATTTCATATTTACAATCGTTTGGAGTCCGTTTTTCCAGTGCTCAGCTTTCCACATATATTCACAATGAGACTCACGCAAACTTGGGTCTCAGGACCCATAGATGATATCCGATTTACTTTTTGTGTATATGTATAATAGTTCAGCATGTCGCTGAGTGAAACTTTCAGGACTTTGTTTGTTTCAACTTATATTACCAATTGTTTCTTGAGTACTTTGCCTAGCTACAAAGATTTATCTCTGTAGTTGTTTTGATACTGGTTCATTTATGTTACGAAACCGTTGTTTAGTTGCTGTAATCAGTGACGGGGAACTCACATTTTTGGATCTCGTGAACGAATTCGGATTGTTCATTGTTGGTGCAGCTGTGCAAAACAGAATCGAGTGGTGAAATTTATTGTATTTTTCGCGCCACGGAAAGTAATATAATTTGAAGGAGATTTATTCTGACAGAGTAGGCCAGAGTAAGTCACTAGGTCAAAGAGGAGAAAGATTTTGCATGTCAGATATCTAGGAATCACAAAACGAACACACTGTTCACTATCTACTTGGGTTTGACATACTAATTTGGTCTAACAGCAATCAATAGCACAAATTCCAAACTATCTTGGCTTCTTACCCATCAATCTGATGTAGAAAAATTGTAACTGAAATGGACGGCAGTCATTTATTTTCGAACTCGACACAACATATGTACTGATTTGAACTTGTTTATGTTAGACTTTACAGATAATCAGGGTATAATATTTCTAATGAGTAAAACGTCACAGTGGTCTGTGGTTAGTAACAACGAACAGTTTACGGCTATGTTTTGGTTTGAGCCGGTACCCAAGTGGCTGGAGGCACAATCTGTTTCAGTGTAAATCGATAAAAACATCACTCGTGATCAACACTTCGTGTCAGCTTAACAAAGTGAGTGATGGTGTTTGTGGTTAGAAGATTAACGAAGATGGATTTGTCAGGGCACAGAGAACAAATAGGGAATGGTTAAAAATATGGGACGAATAACCGAAAGTAACAAAAAAGCCGTATTACCAATATGGATGTAATGTGAAGACATTTTGTTTTTGAAAACACATTGTCAACAAAAGCTTCGCTAAACATGGTTTTCCCAAAGTTTTCACAAAAAATGGGATATATACTCTGCTATGCAAGAAGCTGGCTGTACGCTTTCCGTTGTTCTATTTAATGGCAGAGTGATTATGTTGCACTTGTGTTCCTCTAAATTGGCAATGGTACTCACCGGCTTGTAATCTGCCTGTCAATACGTTTAAATTAGTGGCAGATTACCTTCACCTCACAATCTACTTACTCACTACTTCCTGTTTTGGTAATTATACCTGTCCGAAATAAAATGGCATTACTTTTTGACTCCCCCTCGTACTTACTCACTACAAGTGTACCACCATTGTAAAGTTCCTGTTGTGTTGCACAGAAGAAAAACTTTGAAATACACATTTTTTGCGTTACAAAAGATTACCGTATATAAAGTTTGTATTAAAATTACACGATCTAAATATGTTTTACAACTGTCTCCATATATTTTAACCGGTAACAAAAATTTTTTCATGACATGTGAAAAAACGCATTAGATAGCAGTGGGCCTAATTATGTATGAAAAGCTTTTATGACTCAAAATTCGTATTGAAAAAAAAGAAACCTAATAGTGACAAATATATTAAGCTATTCATAGTTCGTATGACGTGATCACATGGAAGCCTCGATTCACAGTTACTCAATGACGCGTATGACAGATGTAATGATGAACTGGATATTCGCCATCGTTTAATCAATATGATGTTTAGCAGATAGCTTTTTCTTTGTTATGAGTGAAATCTCATTATTCCTTAACCAAAACCTCATACGATTGGAATTTCGGCACATCACTATGAGATGTATTAAGTAACCTAGAAAAAGAAACAAAGCCTGTTTTAAAATTGCTTCCTAACTCAACATGTTTTCTGTTAAAGGAGTTGGAGTTTCGATGTTGCTGTCAAAGCAGAAAGCAAGATTAGCTTCCGATGTTCAAAACTTGGTTCAAAACTAAACTCGCACTTACAATGAATATCTTCACAACATTCACGTATTAGCACTAAACAAAACTGCCTCGTTGATGCATAAGAAATATCTAAAAATATTTCGTTGAGGCAAGGTTATTTATTGCATTACTTGCCACTTATCGAAAACAGCTCGTCTAGAAGCTATTAGTAATATCACTTTTGCTGCACTGACAATAAACAACCCTGGATAAAAATAATGTGTAGCGAACAAACTCGTTTTCTGTGATTCGTCATCAGTCTAAATACATCACATTTATATCACGAATTCTACAGTCCACTCCTGTGCGCCCAGAAACGTTTTGTTCAGGCGTTGGATCTGCCATGGCCAACCCCACACCCACGGTTCAAGTGGGTGCTGGATTGCAGTGTGACATTGACCTGATTGACCTGATTAACCCCCCCTTCTCCATTTACTCCCTTTAATGATTCCCTGTAAAATACGTGATATAAGTGTGATGTGTTTAGCCTGATGATGAATTACTGAAAACGAGCTTGTTCGCTACAGAGTATTTTTCATGACTACACTGGGAATTTTTGCGGAAACTTGGATAAGTTTCTTGCTTAGACACTCTAACAAGTCAAAGTACTAATGGCAGATTTTTAACAATATTGTCCACCGTACTTTGAGTCTTTGAAAGGAATAGGCATCTCGTACTATGTGACACTCAAGAGGCCGAATCATATAGTCAGAGAATGGAGAACACCCTCTGCTGCCGTTAATTTATTCAGATGAAAGATAGACTTTAATATCCAGCACACAAAGTCTTACATTACATCATATATTATATACAGGGAGATTCTGGTCACTATTTCAACTATTAAGCACTTTGGATTGGCTAACCTATCGTCTTGTTCGCGACCTCAGAGATTGTCCAAAAATGTTTAAATCATATTCTACTACCCGCACAATGAATGACAGCACACTTCTGTAACAGAAACCTGCTACCGATTTGTTCAACTGTTTTTTCCGTCCATTTCATATGAACAACCAGAAATCTTTGTTAGCTGATATTTGTTATTCTTCGTCGGAACAGTTCTTTTTCTGTCCAGTTGACAATAAACAGGACATTTTTTTAAGATGAGTAGTTATTTTTTAAGAGTTGTAGATAGTAGTAGCGAACTAGTCTGATGGTAACCAATACAGTTGGCGTCAGACTGAAGTTATTAAGACCATAATCAACAAATAAGCGGAATTTCTAAATATAATCTGTTTTTGACTGACATTCAGCTGATTTGATAAACCTCAGAATTTATGCACTTTTGTCGCTCATGTTAAACTCATACTCTCAATCCTTGTCGCCCGCCTGCTTGAATACTTTTAATCATGTGCAAATTAGGTATCCTAGTGTCACAACGGATGCCAATAACGTTTCAGTTTTATTTGTGTGAACCATAGTTTCGATTTGGCATAATTGATGGCAGCGGCGCTGTGAACGGTTTTTCTAAGTCGAGGGTTTAAAGCTATTGTTCACTATTTAAGTGAACCACATATACTTTTGTTTACACTGTTGAATGGTATGCAGCGTTGATCTTATGTAATCTCAGTCATGGTTTTCCAATCATTCTTAAATGTACGGTGACTATGAGTTTCATTTTGGTTTGAGGTCATCGGGCAGACGTAAATGAACAAACCCAAGTTTAGTGTGTTCATTTGGCTTTAGTATGATTATGATTACTTTTTTTAATAACTTTATCCAATTTCACTGATTTACTATGTGGAGTACAACGTGGGATACCAAATGAAAAGTGACCAGATGCACTAGTGTAAAAAAGAGGTTATCTCTTGCTGAACTGCGTCACAGTGTCTCTCACTACCTCTACAAGAGGTCCAGAATGTCTACCGGGTAAGCTTAATCGGATACACTACCTGATCAGCTCAGATGTAAACGAGTTTGGTTAGTTATTTTTCAATTTTTATCATCGCAGTAACTTTTGGAACATTTAGGTAATTCCGTATTACATTATCTCTATGCTTGATCACTAGTTCATTCATTTTTAACTATTCAACTGGTATGCATAATGGTGCCGCATTTCCGAATACTAAACAGGCATGTTCAGCATGTAACTTGAAGATAATGACAAGATTCCTCTGCCATTTGTGCAGCAGTGTTTCACACAAACGTTGTTACTGTTATTCCCACAAAATAAACACGTTTATTTGAGATTTAAATTATGTAAATCGCAGGTCGATAGGTAAAGTGTCTACAATTTCTCTGCTTACATGTTCCCTGCGCACTGGTTTTCGGAGTTGATGACTGACGGAAGATAATAACCATTTCAGTGTACTTTCAAAGTTATCCGTTCAGAAAATTACTTCCTCATGAACTTTTTGGTACAGATAGCTGGATTAGATTCATCAGAATCGTTTTCGTCCGTTGTGGTGGAAGTCCATACCGAGAAAACCTCTAAGAATATTGTGAGCTTACTCCTTCGAGTTTCATCAATGTCTTTATTTTTTTTCATTTCTAAATTGTATAGCTTACTGTGTACATTATTTACACACCCTATATTCTCAACCACGGTAAAAATACATCAGTAAAGGGACTGTGGCCGAAGACACAAGAATGTCACGGAAAAGAATTGTCGAACAAAAAATCAAGGAAAGAAAGCGGTCAGCTGCATCATTTGAGAGGAAAATTGGCAGCACTGACTATCGTCAAAAACTAAATATGGGTCTCAGATAATTGTCAACATAAACAGTAATCGTTATTCACGTGATATATCAAAACGAAGCGCCGATCGTGAAAGCATCGGAACACTCCAAGAAACTGGATAGCGCCACAGCCGCCTTGTTCGACAAGTAGTGCCAAGTGATTGTACAAAGGCGATAGAAAGGACAAGCAAATAATCCCGGTAATTTGTAACCGGGAGCTAGCGCTGAATCTCTTTGATCCACCAACACCACCTACATGTATGTTTGATTTTCTTTTGTGGCACACCCTCCATTCTGGTTCCGCTTGTCCATCCTGATTTGGTGAATGCTCACTTCACTTATAAGGACCACGTTTATTAATGTAGTTTGACCATCTGTCCATCAACATAAGATCGGTCATGTATGTACGTGTAATTATGTGGAACGGAATATCAAACTAGAAGGCTTCCTGTGAACCCTGAACTCTGCCTAACTGTGCGTCGTCCTTCCGATGGAGAATGAAAAAGACATCAAAGTGACCATACTGGATGTCCTGGTGTAGCATAAAACCAAAGTTTTATATAAGCATGTTTCGTTTTGCTTGCATTTCAACAGCCTTTCTAGTATGAAAAAGGCATCATCAAAAAGCTGCCCAACCAAGCCAGCCATTTGTTCCCCAACGCCTAGAATAAAATGAAAATATGCCACAAGCCGCTTCCATCTACGATGACTACCTACCGAAGTTTAGCAAAAAATACGCCACATGCACAACACCAAAGGGGATGGTTAACCACGGCACAACCATTGAACGTTCACCTTTTCATACGACATAACAGTAACAGGGTTTGTATTATGTTAAAGCGAGCTCCAACTAATCATATTATAAGAACATGAACCACCATAACCCCGCTCATTGGCTGCTCAATCAGACAGCAGCCTGTCCTTTCTTTCAAGAAGCAAGTACCGCCCTTACCTAACTCTAAACCAGTTCATCACTGTTAGTTTGCATGCAGAGCAATGTCAGGTGGCTCCGTGAAGAGAGGCTTATCGGTGATTGATAAAAACATCTGCGGAAATGGTTGCTAAATACCGGTGATCATACCCCGTTGCAGCTCCGTCACAAGATATTTTTTCGAGATTGGGCCTGCAATACGACTGGATTCGCTCTGTGTCGTCAACTGGCATATGCACACACGCTCACCGCTTTTCTCTAAAACCATGTTCCGCTGGAATCCACCTTTGTTTTTCCAGAGGTTTGTGGTGAAACCGCGTTCACTCGCGTAATAAAATCGTTCATCTGAAAGTACCAGCTGGGAGAATGATCTTACAACCCAGGGATTTACCATTGTATCGACTACACAGTAGTGAGTGTGATCATGCACACACTTCCGTACACAATCTATACGTTTTGTTTGTTACTGAGACGAGTAAATGAGGTGTTAGCTTATAGAAACACGTCTTTTTTCGTCCTAATTAAACCGGTGAAGAGACCTCAGGTTTTCAAACTTTATGATAGGTGAAGATTGTATGACTAGTGTGCGGATTGGCCAATATAAAAATAGTAACAACGATTACTTTGTCAGTTCAAACTTTGACAGTTAACGAAATCAACTTCATCTTCCACCCTTTAGTTTTCTTCGAGGCACGTTGGATTTCTGTTTCATTATCTTTTTTTCAACTGTTGACTCTGTAATCCGTGTGAAATTTTCCTATAAAGAGCATTTTATGGTCTATGTGGTGATGGCTTTGTAAATCCTACAGACTAAACCAAAATTTATTGTAGACAAGTGGTAAGCAATTTATCCATGACAACAAAACAAAAAACCTTCCAGATTAAAAATATGAAAAGAGTGATCGGCAGTACATACTCTGCTGGTTCACACATATAAGTTAAGCTTGTTATCCTCGTACTAGACTCGCCACATTTGTGAGCAGTCACTCCGGCAGAAAATCCATTCATTGAGATTCTTACTGCAATTCTCACGTTTTGTTTTCCCGCATGGGTCATACACACACTGCTTCTCCGTCAACCCCGTTTGTTCACTCAGCTAAGCATGGATTAATTGAATCTAGGTTGCTGAACGATAAATTTTAAACTGACGTGAATTGATGTATCATGACTTCGCCTCAGAAAGCCAGAATATCGAATAATTGCCTGCAGATTTAAAGGTACGTGATTCGGTATGATATGAGCCAGTCCATAATACAGGGTAATGATGACTCAGTCTATTGATAGGTTGTCAGAGGATTAACTGAAACAAGTGAGTCGGTGTGTTCTATTAGCACCGTCAACGGTTCGATTTGTAAAGGTTTCTTGGTACTGAAATTAATTCCAATACTGTCTAACCAGAATGATCGAAATTTTCAACGTGACAATGTTCCCTTTTCCCCGTGACGCATACAGTCAGTGTCCAATTATCGTACGCTACCGACAGCTAAATTCGACTTGTTGAGTCTACCGAATTTAATCCCACAGAACAATTTTGTAATGGCCTCAACAGAGTAATTTGGACAACTTAAAAACTGTAGACTGGAAGCAATACGAAAACAACCGACTGATTATTTATCTATAAAATGTAACACTTTCTTTTGTGTGGCACATATGATACGTTAGCAGTATGGAGACATCATGTATTTCAGATATCCCTTTTCAGGTATACGTAATAATTCTGATTGAAAATATTGCTAATCGGGATTTCTAGAGATCTCTTGTTCTTAATTCGTTAAAAACGATTTATTCGAAAACGTGAACTAAGCATTTATAGCTCAGCAAGTGGCAGGTACAAGCACTCCGTATTAACTCATCAGGTTCTGTATGGTAGAGATTACGAAATATCGCTCAGTTGCTGTAGAACATCAATGAAGCCGGCATTTTTGAGTTTTTGACCAATTCGCGCGTAGATAACCTGGCACATGTAAACGAGAGATTCTGACATCAAGACTAACACGTTTTAATGCACACTAGATCACTATGCTATCGCAAAATAAAAATTCTAACAGAATGTTCGCAACTTGGTAAATAGATTAGATCGATAAAATTTGGTATAATTTCGTTTACCTCATTCTATATAAACGATGATTCTGTTAGAAACAAGTTCAACGCCAAGTGAGATGAAACAAGAATTTTGATAGTTCTGTGGTGGAGTTTAGGTCTAGCAAACACACTGGCTGTAAAAAGATCAAAGATTTCATTTCACTTTCACCTCATATGATGATGTCATGAGTTATCAATTGGCTGTAATGGATTACTTTGTAAAATAGGTTACATAGTGTCAGACTGCAAGAGTGTGCCATTAAGTTCCTGAAATATATTCAACCTTCTCTTCAAGTTATACTTTATCAGTACACAATTCCATCAGTTTACATGTAACATGCATGCCTTCTAAGGTCCATCGGTCTAAATTTAGTATCTCATTGAGTATCTGTTTGAATCGTCCTGACTTCCACCGATAAAGTTTTCTCTCGAAGTGATTAAGCTCAGTGACGACTGATAGGGAAATGTTGGAACGTAGGCGATAACATTCCAGTTTCCCACTGTTATATTTAAACTGCGCTGACTCGAATATAGCTATAATGTAAATCCATGTAGTTCCAAGGAATTCCAACCCCAATTCATTTGAGACTTACTGAAAGCGTCAGGGCAGAGCAGGTGCATTGGAGGGCTACCGAAGGCAGCTCTCTAAGTTGTATGTTCCACCCACAATCATATGCTACTTGTTATTTTTGGAAAGCTTTTGACATTTGTTATGTTAAATCCTATACACATGTGCATGATTCATTTTGAATTCAAGTCACCTGACCGTTACCTTCAGCCAACCAGAACGACAGTGAACTATGGGTAGCCCGTTAGGCCCTACTTTAGCCGACATCTTGCGACTGATTGAACGGCATTTCCTTGATAATATTGCCAAAGCCTTGTTGTACAAACGGTATGTTGTTAATATTTTGATTTCTACGGATACTGACGGTTTTGATGTATCTTTACCCTTTTTACCTCTATTCATCCGAACCTATTATTGTCTCGTAAAACCGCATCAATCGGTAGATTATCTTTTTTAGATGTACTTATCATCAGACGAAGCCATTTTGAACAGAACTCACTAGCCGACGTTATGTGCACCAAAGTGGTTGAAGCAACCAATGGGGTTGCCGCGGTAATGATGACATACTACGTGATGTAACTGTATGCGTGTCCATACCCTGTCTTTCTCTATTTGTATGTCATATATAACTCGCATTTTTTACGCTTGCGATTGATGAGAACAGACAAAATTTCAACACAGGACAACATGTCTTCTTTCTGCATTGATGGAGATAATGAACTAATCTCTGTTGTCGGTTAGTGGTTATGGCAGATTGGTTGAATTCGGTCTTGAATTAATCTCTGAGTGACTGAGGCCAAATGACGCCGTTCACATCTGTTTGCGGTTTCACTCACTCTCCACGTATCCGGTGTAAACCCAGAGTACTAAGACCAAGAGGCATGTGAGCGGAGGCGTTTGTAAGTCAACTGGCCAGGCTAGTGTGAAAGTGTAATTCTTAGTTCACGAGAGCAGAAAATAGAATTCACTGATAATCTCTAAGCTAGAAAGAAATATATTGAAAATATGGCGCGAGAAGAATCCTAGTGAAGAAGTACATATCAGTTCAGATGGTATAGGATTAGAAATTAGATCTGGACAGTTAAACCAAATTAGTGCAAAAGATTCAATCGAAAACAGAATCAGCGTCATTCATTGCCACACGTAAATGTGCCACCGATCTTCATTAGCTCTATGTGCTTCAGGAAACTAGTTTGAATTCATGTGAATTCGTAATTGTACAAATGAGGAGGTTGACCACAATCAATATGATGTTTTTCTATGATTGTTTTTTGTTTTCTGTTGGACTCCGGATTGTAGAAAGAACAGGATAAAATTTCTGCCGCCAGCCTTTGTGTTGCCAGACAATCGCCGCGCAAATGAAACTGCCGGTCGGACTAGTCTTTCGTTGGGCTATACCGATGAAACCAGCGGATATAAACTATTACAATGAGGAGGAGCGATAGCACTGTACCACTCACACCACTGCCATTCAGTAGTGAGGCAAGAGCATCTATTTTGACATTAAAGTAGCCGCAGGAAAAATACAAGAAGATACATCAGAGTGAAGCATCGCATGAAATGGTTTTTGGTATGTAAAAGAACTAAGGATTGGCGTTTGCGACAACCGCGACGTTCTGGGCCCAGTACCGTACGCAGATGAGTGCTTTTGTTTGTTGTCTTGTTGAAACACATAACCCACGCGTTGCCTTCCTGAATAAATAAGCCTTCGCGCCACTTGCGTTCTTGGCTCATGACACTAGTACCAAAGATTAATGATTGATTACATTTGTGTCTGATCCAGCGAGAGCGAAGCTAAAAAAGAAGGCCGTTGTGATAAACGAATTCGTGAAACTAGTAGCAGGTAAGGAACTGGTTTGAGCTCTACGCAGTGGATACAGTTACGACTTCATTTTGAACCACAGTTGTCTTTGTATATAGCCCTACAGGAAGCAAGAGAATCAGTGCTGCACCAACCACAGTATGCTTTTCAGCTTTGTGGAACGCGAAGGGCTCTCGTGATTGACAGTTGATCAAACAACCTCACTAGAGTAATCAGTACACTCATGGTTGGCTGCATTCCTATCGCTATGATCGGTGGGCCGGAAAATAGGCTGCATTGTGGTATAGAAACTGCCGCCCTGGAAGCTAGGGCTACTTCAGCTCTTTGCTTCTTTATATATTAGGAAAAATGGATCGATCCACGGTGAATAGTCTGCTTTATCAAAGACAAACTATGGCTTACCCGTAAGTTGCAACTTCTTCACAACCCTCTAGTTCAGTGGACAGTCGATCTCGCACTGCCAGTTCGCATCGGTTATGACTGAACACTATGCTCATAATACGGGTGGCTGAGTAGCCATGAATCCGTCATACAATACGAAGGAGTGTCCATTCGAAGGTCGATCAGGCCACTTTTACCTGATGGGTTCAAACAATAACGATAAATGTTTTTGGAGCGCCCAGTTTACCGTGAGTACTATAAAGTAATATAGAATATCATCCAGTTCTTAAATATAAATGAGTATATAGAAGGCGGTAGTTTGTGTGTAACTTACGTTTGCCATGTTTCTTCACTATAGGAGGTGCTGGAAGTAATGTGCAGAACTCGGTATGTCCCAAAACATCAAGCAGGTCAAACTTCATGGTGTCACAACCGACGCTTTTTTGGCGACCTCTTGACAATGAATAGAATGACGCGTAAACGAAATGACTAACATACAATTAAAACGTTACTTGTGAAAGGAACACATATATAATACTCGGTTTTACCTTAAAATTCGCTCTAACAAACCGTTTCTGTTTCATATGATTTTTCTCAATTGTTACTTTACCTTAACTGTAATCTTTCCCTAGGTGCAAAGCAACAATAATATAGTAAGTTGAGGGTTACTACCCTACTGAATATTACGAATGAGTCCACACTTTAGTGTTCTTGTAAACCAAGCTGCTTTTTTTTAAATAAAGGTTGTTTGCTCCGGTTAGTTTCGCATCTAACACCATGTGGTGAACGGCGACCCAGTCCATCAAACAAAGTTATGGACTTAATTAATAGGAGTACCTCCATGCTTCAGCTTACTTAGTTCTTGCAATTTAGACTTTCTGAACAGAAAGTGTAGGGAGTCACTTTCTGGATAACATTAATGAGTTTTGCCACCTCAAAAAAAGTGTTTTTAAGGCCTCTTGTGATCAGTGGTGTTAAACATTCTCTTACCCCACTCATTCACAGTTAATTTGCTGATAGAATGCATTTTCTGCGCCCGAATGAACAAAACTCTTCAACTGTGCTAATTGGCTTAAACGTTCGGCGAAGCACAAACGTTTTTATTTTCTTTTTTTCTGAATGAGTTTCTTCGTCCTTTCCATAACGCTTCATGGTGAATGTGTTGCTGAAACTGTTGCTCTGTAACATAATGCAGAGCCAGTTCTAGTAAAACCTCACTGATCATAGAAGTATAGCAGAACTCGCCCGGTCAAATTGCCGATTAATTACTCCGGAGGCATTAGGAAGAAACCATTTCATGTCTAAGGTGAAGGGCATCGGAAAAACTGGCTGGGGAAAACCCACTGAATATACCCACAATCTGATATGTTTCAATAGGTGTTGTTTGCCCGTCTCAATTCATTGTATTATTTCAAGGTCACGAAAACATTTTTTGCACGATTACGTTGTTAACATACTCAGTTGTGAAAAGCAGATACTGCTGTAACAAGCATCATTTGACCTAACTCTGAACCATCTGCATTTTCATGGATATAGTTATAGAACCAGCGTATCAGAGTATTGTCATTGGGCTCATGCACCTATGTGTTGTAGCAATAGCCAGCAACTGTGAGGCATAACAGTTTGAGTTCGGATCGTTTAATTTTAGCCGAAAGTATGTTTGTGGATTACTCAATCTAGTTGCGTTGGGTTAACCCAGTGTGTCAAGTCCGCGAAATAGTTCAAAAAGATCAGAAAACGTAACCGATAAAAAAAGACATTTGAATGATTACCGATAATACATGAAACACTAATGAATCGAACAAATTATGGAAAACCATGCTCAACCTCTAATGTATTGTTTGAAAGGTTATGTGATATTTCGGCACATAATCTCTTTCTGTGTGACATGTAAGTGGCTTAACATAAACAATCCATAAGGCAACAAACATATGAAAAACGAATTTCTTAATTCTGCATAGCCTTTATACATATTACAACTAAACTAAGTCACTACCTCTTTTATGAGATGATGTAAGCCGCACAATTTATAGCTGCCTGGGAAAGAACCTGATAATGATTAGGATTCTGGTGTGGCCAGTTTTCCCGTTTCCCAAGACAGATTCTACCACAGTACCACTGGAGAAAACAGAATTGAATATCATGTTCACTGTCTAACAGATTCACATGCCTCAACATGTACTCCGTCTTGTTGACTTTATCGTCATGTCACACAAGAAGCTGTCCCAGTGAAAATGATTATCTTCTGCGAACTGAATTGATCAGCATCCGGATTGTAGTCACAATCCACTTATGGCATACATGGATATAACTCAGTCACCAAAGTGAAGACAGTTGATTTGAAACCGGGATGATGAGAGATACTGCCCAAAGACGTTGAGGTTGATCAAGCCCTCATGCAGCAGTTCCTTGAATTAACCGGAAATCGCATCAACTCTCCATAAACCCCCTTTCCGAACTCAAAAGATAGGAACTCATCCGGCTCATCTGAGGGATTATTAAAGTTAGGAGACAGGTAGATGGCTTGAGCCAGCAAAAAAATAGAAGAAGGATTTGTCACAGTCATTCACGCACAAACAGAAATGGTATTTTCTCTGCAGCCGTAATTTACGCGGAAGCCTCTTATTAAACGCCGAGACTTCGGCCGAATAAAATAATATCTACGACTTTCTCTACAAATTACGCTTCACTTGTCTAACCGGTAAAAAGTGACACTCCAGTGGTCAACAGTTCAGTGAAAAGACCATCCGGCTAACCCATTCCGAAAGAAAGGAATAGACTTCAGTTTTTCTCTCATTAAAGTTCATTAGTAGTGCATACTGTCCGCTGGGCCGAAATCCAGACTACGGCCGTCGCTTGCTTGTGGGCGGCGTGTTACCCACAAAGTGAGTAAATTAAAGATAAACACGATTAACTGATTCTACTTACATGCTCGGCCATAACCTCATGTGAATAGTGTTCAACTTGTGTCACCGCCTCTTGCTTTTAGCTGCGTTGTTGCTGTAGCACAGGTGAAGCCGCTTGTCGCATTATATGGCAGTAGCTCGCCAACGAACTGCTGAAAGACAGCAAATGATCTGCTGCGAGCTGTGCAGATACAAATTTTGATGTAAGCGGAGAATAGGTTGTCACAGGTGACTTGTAGAATGGCGGTTTCTCATCTTGGCAGTGTGGCGACCGTTTTATAATACAAATCTAACATGATACGGCAATAGAAAGTTCTCTGGAGTTTATACAGTCAATGTTGAAAGCAAGTGGGCCTCAGTTAGGTTTCACCGGTGCCATTAACCTGTGACATATGACAAGTCAAATGTTTTGGGTTCGGTGACTTATGGTTAGTAGTTCAGTCAGCAGGACAACAACCTGTCAAGGGTAATATGAGAAGTGGCAACTCAACAGTAGTCCACCGCAATCCTAACTCTAATGAAGGAAATAGCACAATAAAAGAACTTTACAAAGGAAGCATGCCTATCACAAACTCATCGTCTTTGCTAGAGTTTCCGAATTTTCAGTAGCGTTCATTTTTGTTACTATTAATAACGTTTCGTCTTCTCAGAAATGGATATGTTTCATTTATCGTGAACTGGGTACATTCTTCCAAAAAGTTTCACGTGGTCTTCAGTAACAATCCCTAATTAGCAATAATTTTAAATAGTATAACGGTGTTTGTGTATTTGCCTTTGCACCATCTCCCAAGAAGTACGTTTCTGTGCTTGGAATTCAGTATAAGATACTCCAGAATTGATCCGTCCATTTGTTTGCATAGTTTTTGCTAGATTTTTACTGGTAGCTGCACCGAATTGATGTTGTTTTAGTACGGACTGCTGAATGTTTCCAAACTTCAACTTGCAATTGAGTGGGCCAACAAACGTAACTCTTCAGCATGTAACATCAGTATACAAGCATGAAACTTCACTGATAAGTTAAACTTCATTGGTCAGGCAAACGTCAATGTATTGTTTACTCCAATTTTGATAGAGAGTGACCAGTAGGTGGGTATATTTCACACTGTGTAATGAACGAAAGTACTTTCAAAAGTGATGATTTACGAGTTGAGTACACATTGAGTTGTGACGTTTCTATGGAGCCTTATCCTGTTGCAATGTCATCGAGAGTTGAGAACTACGTCAGATATGGAACTACTTAAAGATCACTGCATTGACAGCATACTAGGCTAAGTTGTTAGACGACCGTGATAATTGAGTGGTTTATCATCTCACTTCAAAACTGGATTTCGTGGGTGCTGAGCAGTGTTAATCCGATATTGCCCTATATTCTTGAGATATATCAAACTGCCAGTTGGGTCCAGTAGGCTATTCAGAGCATTTTATCATGAGAAAATGTTGGTCTGACTATTCAGTCTCTATAGAGATTACAAGTTAGACAATGTGAGGTCAATATTTACGGTAATTCTTCTGCTTTAGGTTTTAACAGATTCTTTCACACTTCTATTTACTATTGAAAATATACTCTTTATAGCCAAGTTAATCAACAAATTAACTATTCATATAGACTGAACGTCACCCATAATTGGTCGCAGCTGTCGCATACCTATAGACTTCCCAGTCAGCTCATTTCGAAAAGAAGCACTAGACTCGAGTTTCGCTCTCATTAGAGCTCGTCAGTAGTGCATATCCTCGCCACTGCCGGGACTAGAACCACGGACACGCTGTTCATGAGGCAACCATGTTGATCACTGCGACATTGACCTCACACTAGGCACGACCGAATTATCATGTATGAACATTCAACCACTTTTGCTTGTGAGTAATGGTCAGGTTGCCCGATAGCCTCCAGTGGAGACACAGTTACTGTCTGTTAACTCCAATCGATGACCCCTCAACTAAGACTTCTCTCCAAGTTGAAATCACAGAAATCATTGACTTGTTAAGCGGTATTGGATTACTGCTACTCATCAGAAATGAAATTTTATTCACATCACGGTTTTCAGAAAACTGATAACAACTCGTCAACCCTTCAGTGGAACTAATCAAGTAAACGAAGGTCTAATCCCCACCTTAGTTGCTACCATAGAGTTCGTTGGATTACTGACTCAGGACCATATGGATTCTATTTTAGTCCAAGCGAATTCAATGTGAGAGGGGCTATTTCAAAGAATACGGACACCAGACGGTCAAATGAGCTAGGTGACCACAAACGTTATGAGTACGTAAGGAAGTATGCAACGAACCGTAGATCACTCTAATAAGCGGCTATCATGAACTTAGGTTTTACTTCGTTTGACAAATTCACAACATTTTTCGTTCGGCCATTTAATCGAACCGGTGAAAAGATATGTGTACGTGTATTTCAACTCTCTCACACACCAGTCAGTATTGTAAAACCAACTAATTTAATACAAATTGCAAACAGCAACAACAATTGAATGAACAAACCAAATAGGTTCGACTCTTCGCGCGCTAATGTTGCAATCAATGCCACGGCAATGAGGCTGATTGAGTAAGCGTCTTCTGTGTACACAAACTGTTGTTGGGATAGCACTGTTCCACTAATTGTCAACCGTTTCAGGTACCGATTACATAACAATATCTTGAATCACTTGAGCAGGTCAACTTAGTGACTGGTTTCTAGGGAATTTTATCCGAAGCTTCTTTGGATTTGCTGTCAAGAGTAGCTGTGTTTTCTAACTCACGGTAATTGACATTGACCTTCTGAAACCTACTTCGTTTGGGAACATAACCACAACAAAGTCATATTTGGGTTTTACTTAATCGCTTTGTCCGCATACTAGTCGTGATCTATCACTTCCCTTACCGTTACTTAATTCTATATATGATTGTAACATCTTACGATGAGGATTTATCGGAAACAGTTCAGCGCGCTGAAAAATTAATCGTTTTGATTTCTGCGTGGTTTTTCAGTTGTTTTATGGGAGTACACAGAAATGTTAGCATATCTCGACGGATGTCTCCCCTCTCTTTTGATTAATGTTTCTCGGCTTACATGAGATTACGATATGTCATCCCGGTAAATGATCGACATTCACGGATGACCACACGTTTGTTGAATTAGTCGTCGTGTACTGATGTAATATATTAGTGCGGCTGATTGGCCCAAACATGCCAAGTGATTGGCGTTTGTGGAAAAAAGACTGCCTATCCTGCGTTGCAAAATAAACTGTTCTATGGAAGGCCAACCGCAACAGGGCATCCGTAGTGTACGGTGCTAATGTGCAAGTCTGGCCTAATGATGTTCTCTCAACAAGAATTGTCCCCATCGTTGACGTTTGAATTTATTGGTTTACAACGGTGACTCAAATAGGCATCAGAAAAATGTGTGAATCATTATTTCTTATGCAATTCCCATGGAATAAAACTAGAAAAATCCTCCCACCAAAACTGTCATACTTGTTGAATTATGTGCAACCCACCTTTCAATTTACGCGATAGTTGCAATTACAGACTAGAAAACTGAAAGTTTCCATTTAGCGAAAATTCTACGGCTAATTACGATTAACTTCCGAAATATTTTTTAATATGGTGACATCTGTACATAAATATATGTATATGCCGTTCACTATAGAATTCAAATCGAATTAAGTTCTCGTTTATTGTTTCTTGACAGTTATTTTTATGTTAAACAGGCACTCTAGAGATTTCTGTTTTCAAAATGGAAAGTCATTACGTTAAACAAAACTTTGCTCACTGGGCACTTGATTAACTTGGAAAAAACGTTGACGTTATTGTTAGGTTTTAAATACATCATTAAAAAATGATAAAAACTGACCATTTATCTTCCGCTGTGACTTTTCATTTCAAGCAAACTAAGTATGATCTTTTTGAGACATCTTTGTATCGAATTCCTCGGCGCAAATTCCGGCAAACCACAAAAAACTGTATTATTTTACTTTCAGTGTTCATCGCATGCCTCAGACGGAGTTTGAAACTATTATAATGTCCAGTAAATGAATTCACCTTGTATTATTGTGCATTTATGTGCAGCGAATGTCTTTTAAAAATATCATCCGTTCCTTCCAGCAATTGGAAAATTGAATTAAACAATTAGCTGAACGAATGCTTAACAGCATGTAAATATCCAAGTCAAATGTCAAGTAGCGAGGAAATTGCTGACATGTTAGAGATAAATGATAGTTATTGATGGGTGAACACAGTGTAATGTTATGGCGTGCAGACAGTAATGTCGGTGAAAATTTCGATATTGATAAAACGCCTCCTCACGAACCTATATAAGTAGAAATGTGTCGGAGTGAAATATACTCTGAATTTCTCCACTAGGTTTCTTTTCATCAGTGCATTTTGTGGATTAGCAGTATATGTTTCCCACACAGAAATCCGGTTGTTTACGTCACTCGTTTTTTAAATAAACTGATGATGCAGTACTCGGCAATTCACACCATGATGATGGTCTGGCGTTACTTTTATAAGGCAGGTTTGCAGATCTTATCACCTGAACGGTTTTTCGTTTAATCATTCTGAATAATTATAAACGTCAAAATATTTTGAATTTATTCCCGAATGGTCGACACTATTTTTCCTTTACTGTCTACTATGGCCTGCTTTCTGTTAAGCACGTATCTGTCTGCCACATAAACGGGCATCGCTTCATCACACAGCGTTATCCGGTCACGTGACACAAAACAACTTTGGTGAAGGCAAATGTTCTTGTGGTTTAACGCTCCGTCTGTTCCACAGACTTGTCTACATCTCATCCACTGACTTAATCTGTTTATCACCGTCTGCATTTCCATATGACGTGGAATTATCTTTTTTCCAACTTGTCTTTCTTTGGAACAATGATGCCTTTTTGTTAAGCCCACTGTCCCGTACAACCATGACCAATTTCACTATTTTCGGTAATTTGGTACTCATTATGAAAATATCTGGGAAATGTTGTCTTATCACATTTTCTCGCACTTACGTTTTTCACATGCTGTTACTTGCGCGTTTGGCTGCTTACAACAGTCCGGTAGTTTTTTCTATTACACATCCGAAAACTACCGCTGTTTGTCTTGGACTATTTTCTCCGGTGGACTTTTTCGTCGGGCTGACTGTTAATTTGTGTGCAAACGTTTTCGCTGTTGTCATTCCGTTTTCATTATACGTATCAACTACTGTTCGGGTAAACACGGTAATTGTTGGAGCAGATATTTGCAACTGACATTCAAATCTGTTCAAAATAGCTCAAACTTTATAGCTACGGGCTTTGAGGTTTTCTTTTTAATTGCTTGGTTGGTTAAGTGATTCGTAGATCGACAGTGTAACCGGCTATCTGTATCAGAGAGGTAATATCCATCTTCATACATTCTAATTTTCTATGTCTCATATAGACTTCATTTGTTAGATTGTTCATCGTATGAGTTAGATTCACCTTATCCAAAGGGTAAAATGCAACACAGATGTAGAAGTTACCTGTTAGCCCATTCGTTACGAAATTCTACAGGAATGATGGTGAACAACTTGAGCGTTAAGCGGGAATAAAACAAATGAGATTTATATCATTTTTGACTCATGTTTTTTGTGTAGTACACCATTTGCCAATAATGTTTAACCTAACTGTTGTCAGTATATTTAATGAACGAAACATCTTGGTAACCTTGTGCTCCACGGTACATCTAAAGATCACTAATTACATGGCTTTGTTTGTGAGATCAGTTATGAATCACCGATTTTTGGAATAAGATCAAACAAAACAAATTTCTGAAAAAATAGACTCTTCAAAGCTGTGTACAATTATAATGGAATTTCTACTGATATTGGCCTATGTATAAACATCTAAAATATTGTTGTAGCATTATGACAATGTTAAAAAGTATAATCCAGAATTGTAAATATTCTGATCATGTGATTTGTGAAGAAATCGTTGGAACTCTCTAGCCTTTTTAATGCCCTAATCAAAAAATGAAAAAAAGGAAATTTGTAGATAAAATTCAACCACGCAGATTATAAAAGAAACGATTAACAATCCGATTAATTTGATAAAAATACTAAACTTCTATCAAGTCTTGTCGTAAGTGAATCTACGGAATAACGGTCAATGAAACGGCGGATAAAAACACGACGGAGTACGGAGTATACGCGGCCAGTTAACCTCTTCCAACCCAACCCATCTGCCCCAAGCTACCATATGAAAACAAGAAGAAGATTGGCCCTCAGACGGAGCTTCTGTATGTCGCTCAACTCGAAGACAACATGGTCGTAAACCCTTTCGTCTATCACCTATGCCATATAAAAGTGATGACATTGCCACTGTGTTGAAAACCCGTCTCACAGCAGCAATGGAAAGAACGTTCTATGCAGCCCTACTGGTCATGCTGTTCACCACCACCCGAATCCCAACACCACCGTTTAAAACATCGCTACCGCCCAACGCCAAATCTTACATCATCTACGAATTCTCATGTGAGTGCCGGGCCACTTACATAGGCAGAACGGAGCGGCAGTTACGTCATCGGGTCAACGAACACATTCCAGTTTGGGTTCGCAAAACACTCATGGATACAGCAATACCGGGCTCAAGTCAGAATATAACAAGCCACAGGGAACCAGCATCATCGATCGCCCGACACCTGTTGACTTGTCGACCCCAACTGAACCTGAAGAAGGCGTTTCGGATACGTTACGCAACAAAAAATCGAAGGCTTCTCCGGTTCGCGGAGGCGGTAGCAATGAGCAATTGGAAGCCACCCCTCTGTGTACAGAAAGATTTGTTCGTCAGTACCAAATTGCCCTGGTAATGATGTGTATAGATGTGTGTGAGTGTACGTGTGTTTGTGTGGTTGTTGATTTTGTTGTTTAGCTTCACAATGCCCGTTGAACTTTGCTATATATAAACCCACAGACTGCAGTATGTACCTGATGAGATGCAGCGAAATGTGCTCGAGAGATACACTGTGCAAAAAATTGTTTCGGACTTCTCCGTTCAAATTTGTTACGGGAAAAGTTTGCTCTTCTTTTCGTATTTATAGAGTTTTGCGACTAGCAACAAAACAAGATCAAAAAGAGTGGACCACACAGAACTCCAAACAGTACGTTTTAGGCCTGTAGTCGGGATGAAAGTACCAGTTGTCATGATAGCTGAAGACGATCGTAGAGACCGGAGAAGTACACGCCTATAACAACGATTAAGGTCGCTGACTATATAGTTTGTCTGTCTTCTCATCACACAATATTTTCGGGGAACTGTCGACTTCCCCGACAAGCTTGCTGTCAGTTATTTAATGAAGTATGAAGTAGCACATCCGAGTAGACACAAAACATGCCGAGAGAGCCATGATGTTTGGTGATCACCAGCGATATGCAACATCTTTCCAGAACGACTATCTTCAAAAGCTCATCAAAACGAGCAGTTTATCTGTTAACTATAGGCCGAAAAATTGTTTAGTGATCCTCTTCATATTGCAGATATCTAAGCCTCTCCAACCCATTCCGAACAGAACTATTTTGTCTAACGCAGTTTAGGTTTTGTTAAGCTTATCTTGTCCACTCGATTACCAAAGATTCTGATTTAACAAACAACAACTAAATATTCTCATCACTTGACGTCTGATGTTTACACCTTTATCTAGTACAGTCATATTACGTAAATTTATTAACCTAAAAACCTAAGTTTATTCCAGTTATGAGTGCTGAGTGAATTTGACAACACGCTTTGCCGTTTGCAGTTAGATCCATCGTTAATTTTGTTCACACACAATTCATTTCATAATTTTACGGGTGTTGACATTTTTTCGCACAAAACTTTTTGTGTTCACAAGACAAGTTATCAACTATTCAACAATTACAGAGTAAATCCATCTCGATAGACTGTCATACTTTTTCTGCTTCATATGTAACCCACTCTTTAATGCAAGAACATGAAGAGTTGAGATACATTTTGTTTGCAGTGCTCATGAACTCCATCTGTTAAGACGTGAGGGTGTAATTGTGCAGTCACAATCTACGCTTTTAGATTGCATTCGACAGTCAAAATTTCGATATATAATTGTGTATTATTCTGTACTTCCGCTTTCCAAACAACTCAAAAACGTTCTTACTTGGGTTGTCTATGAGTCGTACACGGGTCGAGCAGTTACATCATATTTATGCACTGTGCAACAAATTTTCATCGTTTCAACAGAAATAACTGACCAGTTATTTTGTTAAAATGTCGACTGCTCAGAGAGTCCAAGAATAGTACGAACCACTATGAAACGTTTGTAAGTTGTATTACGTGCACGGTTTCCGCTACGTGGAGAACGGCTCATAGTTATCTTTGAAATTGTGAATTTTCCAGATCAGTAATCAGATACCTTCACATTGTTTTGAACGCCTTCACGAGGTTCGTCAAAAGTGAATATTTTTTCATTGTTGGTTACTTTCAGTCCATGGGTCAACAATACATATTGCTCTGCTCAAACATACCCGGAGGTTTCGTCAAGAATCAAAACATGGCAAACAGGCTCGTTTTCGGTGTGTCATCATCAGGCCAAATACAACACAATAAATAAGAAATTAGTTGTCAAGTCAGGATTTTGTGGAACCTAATACAGTGTGAATTTAATATCATCGGGGGATTACGAACATGATTACTGTAGTGCCGTGTCAAGTGTTCCAACGACGGTAGGTCATGGTAATTTCACACTGTATTTACAATGTATTCACACTGTATTAGGTTCCACAAAATCCTGACTTGACAACTAATTTCTTATCTATTATTTTGTATTTGACCTGAAGATGACACCCTGAAAACAAGCTTGTTCGCCACATTTTGACTTTTGATAAATCAATCTGTCTATAGCTATAGTTGGGTTACGTAATGTGTGACCACTTACGGAGTTCTGTAAACATTTGACCCACCGTACAACATGAGTTTATGAGCTTAAACTTCCCTTGAACGGCTTTGTTATTTTGTACCAAGAAGTCGGAAGACAAAGACACTGTTGGATTGAATCGACTCATTCACTGTACAAAACTTGTTAGCTGTGTTGCATCCCATTAAACGCTGAAATACTGTCGCGTTCTAGTTTTTGTGATGTTTCTTTTACGTATGTCGTAATTCAGTATAAGCCCATCAAATATCAAAATCACTGCCAATCGATAGATAAATGGAACATAAGCGGTAATGTACATCTGGTTGGATGGCAATGCGTTTGCCTGATGCCAAATAAATTCGAGATGTATAAAAATACTTGTATGGAAAAACAAATATAACATTTCATTTTAGAGCTCTTCAGTATTCTGTTTCACACTGAGGGATTTGTATAAGTACCAAACAAGTGGGCGCCCATCCATTAAACCTCTCTGATTTTTATGAATGAAAACTTCAGTGTATGCATAGGTTTTACTTACATGTTCACACCAATGCACACTGTTTGTCTACGTACCAAGGCACGATGTAGGGAGTGATATCGTGTGCGTCTACTGAAAGTAATAAAATCAAATTTTCTTTTTCAATTTGTGAGACGACATTTTAAACTCATCCACAATTTCAGTAGTATACAGCTATTACTGAACTTCAACTACTAGGTTTCCTATTTAAGTACCAAAATAAATTATTTATACTGTAGACAAATTATAAAATGCTAAAGAATAAAATAAACTATGACGATCGATATTATTAGCAGCCTTGAAGACCAAAACCTCGATGATAAATTTTCTAAGCTGGCTTTACAAATTGATATGTTGTTATTAAGCATGATCGTTTTGTTTGACTATTGAGCTGTGTAAATGGGTAATGTTGTTTTTAGCTAAGATTATTCTAGTGTTCGAATCCAAACTGAGATCATGTTTTTATTTGCAAGATCTCACATCAAAAACTGAAGTTATAGTAACACTTTAATCATTAAATTGAGCAATAGTTTACCAAACGTTTGACGAACTTAATCCCGCTAATTGAGGCAATAGTGATGGTCAGTAGAACGGACCTCTTCGAATTAACGTCACTGACCAAACATTCTCCATCACAATCCGGAAGCCACCTTTTCACGCAATTCCCAAAAGGAGATAAATGACTGATATTCTGTAGATACTTTACTCTACCGTTTGTGTGATTACTAGCATTGACTAATTAAACGAGTACATATGCACTTCACTTCAGAACAGACCCGAATGTATAGAATGTGGACATCAGCTGGACTCGTAAAAGCGACAAGAACAGACTTGTCTGATGTGGCATGTGTTCTACCATTTGAGATATAAAGCCATGCCATTAACTCTGAGCTTTCACTAAGGCTTCCATGAAGTGGCTTCACTGATAAATTGTAGCGAAAAGGCGTCCAATAAAGCACAATCTTCACTGTCCAACACGCTAGATCCCATGCTACGCGCGCGCTCGCGTTTATGAGTCAGCATTCCAGTTTGCAACACTCCCAGGTTTCCGTTCGCGCGTCGTGTGCACTGCTACCCGGTTTAGGTGTGTGATTCGCGCCTTATACCCGGGGGTTTTCTGCCTGCCACTTCTCGTCCGTTGATCCGATTTCGTTGATCGATGGCTTGTCCGGTTGCTTGTGTTGTCCACCGTCTATCTACTGCAGGCATTGAACATACTCTACAGCCGTGTCGAGATATGCCTGAGAGTATTGGAATACCCACGCCTTCAATTTGGTCGTTCAATCTATTTCGGCTGCCACGTCTCGCCCGTTGGTCCGATCCGGTCGAGCGATGACTCATCCGGTCGCCCACGCTGTTCTCCATCCGCTCACCGTGGGTTTTTGAACGCACCTCCTCCTGTGTTGGGGTATTCTGCCGAGAGTTGGAATGCTCGCACTTCTTGCCTGACAGTCCCCCACAAAATACCTACCTCTTTAAAACTACTCCATTTTCAATTTTGCCGATTCGTTCATACCCATATACATATTCCGAAACTGACTGTTTTAGCCATATATCTACATAACCATTGTGCTCTCAGAAATTCACCTCTAATAATTCTTGACGTATACAACGGACGATAAACTGTAAAGCTATGGGCTACCTTAGCTAGGAAGTGGAGGTGATATTCAGTCGTCAATTATATCGCCCAGCAATTAGCGATATCAGTGATTCTTAAGTTTACGAACAGAGTTAAACCGTCTGTTGGGAATAGGGGTATCGTTTCTGGCATTACATTAAAACCCACTCACCTGGGTGGTGGAAATGAATGTCATCATACAACTTCAACCAGCGTTTAAGACATTTACTTTTGTCAGGACAAAAGATTGTGGGAAGGTACTGGTTGAAAAACTAACTTTTCTTGTCGTGAGTGTGATAATAACGCAAGCATATTTTGCTAAAATGGGCTTTCGTTTTCCCGACTGCGGATTTCAAACACTCATCCTTAGACGCCACCCACTTCCCAGGTTCGTCCCGTTAGTATACTCATGTTGTCCCTAGGTTGTTCGGATTACAGGCTTCAAGGTAGCATTGTTAATGTGATCAGCCGCCTCCATAGCTTTTCTAATTTTCATACTTTGAGCGATGAAAGGGGCCGGCTGGAAAGCCAGTGGGAATGCGACAGCTGCGATCAGTTGTGGGTGACGTTCAAGTCACATGAAAATCAACATCCTCATACTCACCAACTGAATGTTATCAAGCCGATATAGCATGAGTAGTTAGTTGAGAGAGAAAAACAAATCGCTTTTATTATGCGCAGATCACTCAATCAGCACGTGGTATTGCTACGTAAAACTTCATTCTGTCGGTGGCTCCCATGACAAACAGCGAGGCAAAGAGCGGGGTGGCGTAAGCTCGATTCACAGAGATCAGCCATGTATATTGTACACAAACAATCATGACACACTTATATGAATATTCACGGAAGTGTCAGTTCAGTTGGACTGGGGGAAAAACAAGTTATTTGTTGCCATTTACCCTGGGCAACCTGACCTTTAATGAATACCAGTCAGTTATCCGAATGCATTTTTGTACGCGGTTATGTGTATCACCTTCATTGATTCTTCCGAGATGAAACAACATCCCTAAGCACTGCATATTAACAGACAAAGGCTGATAATCTGACAGTAGACAGACATAGAAGGTTGACTGGCAGTTTGTGATTTCATCGCAATCACGTGACCATAAAGAATATAGGATGACCAGTTTACTGAACGTAAAATCCACCTAGAACACAGATAATGGAAGTTCAGTTCACGATTATATATACGAGATCAAATAGAAGGATCTTAATTTGGGCAAATCCAGAAGCACAACGAATGTACATGTTTTTGCAGGCAGCAAGTTGGGTCTAACATTTATGAAGTGCGGGTTGACTTGTTGTAATCTAACTGGGGTGGCGATTTAATCCTGAACATGTCGTATGATTCACTATGTGTATTGCTGATACAGTGTCCGCTATAACTGTCGTTGAATAGTAACCACATTTCAAACCATTACCATGAACAGAGTTGCGATTATCAAAGAGGCAGCTAACGATTCACTCTGTGTTAGTGTGACAGAACGATGGGGCTCTGGATGGCAAAATAACAATTGCCCATTATTCAGGGTGACTGAAGTTCTATGTATGTACGGCAAGAAACCTGCATGAACAGAAGTGAACTGATAATAAGAAACAAGGAGAGACTTACTGTAGTACTGTTAAAGTTTCTCTGTTTCTTTGGATTTTGGCGGCCTCACTGATTTTTACAAGAGATTAATGTTAAATTTCATTGTGGAAGGATGATCGCGTCATTCTAATTGAATGGCCGAATTAACCCTATTGTTTAACTAGTGTTTTACTTGACAAAAGCGCCATTTAATCTTTCTGTAAACATTATGGCTGCAATGTAACTGTATGTGGGCTTTCGACTTCTGTGTTCGCTCCACTTAACTGAAAACACGACAAGGTGGGTTCAGCAAGTTATCAAGACATGCAATAACAGTCCAGACTATATTTCCTCAGCATATTCGTTCTACACTTGAACGGGTCAGTTCGACCTTAATCGTCACTGGACATTTTTCACGAACCGCCGGTCAAAACGGGATAGTCGACTCAGCCGTCACAAAATATCATACCAGAACCGTCAGCCAAGTTCACAGACAGTCCGTCCGTTATATTTCATTTTGGTTCGTATGGGGTTATTAATCCGTACGGCACTTTTGGTGTGCGCGCCGTTCCTGTGCAGTTTTTGTGCGCATGTTCCTTCTGAACGTAGGGTAGTTTCTGATCTGGCAAAGGAACGTATGTTTCAGGCTTATCAAGAGCTATAACTGAATACGTTGACAAAGCAGCGAAAGCCTTGCACACGTACACTTATGGGGCCCACACACATTGCAGTCACATTCAACTGATCTCTCTTTGCGCCTATCCGACAACTCAACTCAGATCTCGGCAATATTAACTAGTAAGCACATTCGTAGGAATTGAACAACCGCCAACCATTTTGTTCATTGTGTTGTTAGCGTTATTTGGGCACATTAAATCAGCCCACCCTGTTAAACTAGTTTTCCTTCCCAAATAACCAATTTCCCATAAAGTCCAGTGTGCATTGATTATGAGAAGAACGGGTGTACATATTGCATACACAACCCCACTTTTCCAATCATCAACTGATATACTTAATAATTCTAGACGCAATGGAAAATAACAGGGATTTGGCATTACATAAGATGGGTATCATTCACATTCGATCGCGGCAGCCACATTCCCGTAGACTTATTAGTTAGCTGCTTTCGGGTTTCACTCTTATTAGCATTCCTTAATAGAGCATATTGTTGTGGCAGCCGCGATAAATTGTGAGCAATGTCAAACTTATATGAACCAAATTCTCACCTCTTTTCGGTATTTAGAATATCGTTTCTATTTGGAGGGAAGTACTGGTAATAGATTAATTGATTGAGGTTGATAGGACATATACTCGAGGCGATCGGGCAACCTGAGCATTGCTCACAAAAGAATGTGATTTATCATTCACATGTGATCATTCTGTTGCACCTAGCGCGAGGTCAGTGGCGCAGTGGTCAACAAGGGTGGTTTGTGATAGTATGTTCGGAGTTCTACTCTCAGACGTTACAAGAATATACACTACTGACTAGTTCTAACAGGAGCAGAACTCGAGTCTAGTGTTTCCTTTTGAAAGGGGCCGATTGGAGACTCTATGGAAGTGTGACAGCTGCGATGAAAACCAAACACGTTGGGTGCAATTTACGTTTCTGCAAACTCATCAGATCAGTTAGGCTACGTGTAAAACGGCGTTTTCCGTACGAATAGCTTCTAGATACTCTCGCTTTCGTTAATACCGTTTCTATCTGTCTTATAGTTACTTCACATTACCAAAACCTACAGATGTGTACAAAATTGTTTCATTTCGGTTTCAATTCAAAACGGAATTATTGGAAACTTGCACATATAACGTTCTACAACAAAACGTTAGTTTCACGAACATGCTCTATTCTGTGTTTGCTACCTACAGTTGATCGTATTTTATTAAGGAAGTATCAATGGCTGTTAAGTTCTATTTGTGTTCTTGGAATGATTGATTCAAAAACATCGTGATCTTTCCCTACTCCCAAAGTTCCCACACGTTATGCAAGTTTACATATTAATGGACTGATGTAAACTGGACATACTGATGTCACTCTTTTTAGAGACAGAAACAGAAATGTTGTAAATGTTCGGGTGTCCATTGATTGATTACATTCGCCCAAATAGCTATGTTTGGTGAATATGTGGAAGGAAATTTGAATAAAACGTTTTCAATTTCATCCGATGATCAAAACCAATTTCATAATGCGTTCATCAACCGAGTTCATCGAAGGAATGTGTAGATTTGACGGCACGCACTTGGTCTGTTTGTCCAGAATAGCCAGCAACAATAATGGAAATTGGAAAACACGAGTTTGTGTATGCCCTCACGAACCGCTGGAGATGTACCACTTACGGAATCACTCGTACACAGAAGGTTGAAGTCAAAGATGTGAGCAAACAAAAATATTTCCGTTACTATAAATTCTTCTCCCGAAGAAAAATATGACATCAGCAGTGGGATATTAGCCATGAAAGCAGGTAATTGATGCAAAATCAGATAACTAAGGAGTAGAACGCAATGAGTTAATTCTTCGGAAAGTTGAAATTGTATAAGGCCTTACCAGTCTCCTCGGCTACGAACAAACAGCCTACATCTGTCACATCCCACTGTTTATACAAATATTTATGTGGTTGCATTATGAGCTAGATGGGGAGGACAAACTGACAGCTATCTCATATCAAGCAGTATGTTCCTCACTGGCTGGAAACACAACTAGAAACGCCAGGCGTGTGCATAGAGGCCGACGGACGGCATCCAGCATCATCAATAGCGAAACAAATAATCCAACCAAAAGACAGAGTCAAGGTATGTGACGCATTCTCGGTGATTTTTCGAAGTCACCGGAAACGTATCCACCAGTTTGCTGTGGCTTTTGCTATCAGACGTCCTAATTTGTGTTCACGTTGCGGCTGCCCTGGTAGTCAATATCCCCGTTTGTTTAATCTTCATTTCCGTGTCTATCTGTCTAATCCCTTAAGCCATTATTTCCACTCTAACGAACCTTATCTTATTGTGTGATCAGAATGTACAAAATGTTACTCCGGAGAACATCACATGATTTACGTCTTCTCATTGTCTTACTGAAACAAATTAGATAATATAGTATAACACAATTGATCGAAAGTCACAAACATGCTTATTCGTAAAAGGATGTTGAAGGTTTCACGTAACCATCTGTGGTCCATAAAAGTGGAAGAACATACTTCAAATAATTTTCTAGTGCCTAAAGCACTGAAGTTTCCATTAGTTAACATTTACTCCGAAGTAGTTATCACATTTTTGACCCCATTTATCTCTTCCCCAAGCAGTCGGGCCAGCGCAGATATGATGCACTCTGAATATAACTGTAATCCGGATGCTCCGAAGTTATAAATAGTACACATCCTTGCTATGAGCGAGAGTCAAACTTTTACCATGCTTTCATGACACAACTCTGCTGATCACTGCGCCTTTCATCTTAACAAAGAACGACTGAATCATCCTATCAAAACGCTCAGTCACATTTACTTACATGTAATGCTCAGCTTGCCTGATCAAATTGAGAGTAGACACAGTAACTATCCTCTGCTATGACGTTCTATCAAACTGAATGCACAGAACTCACCAAACTATTTGACGAGAAAAATATGTAATTGGATCTAATACGTTTTTCAGACCATCGGGCACGAAAAGCCAAAGTGACGTAACAAAATATGACCTGGTAATAAACTGTTCAAACGATAATTGACGAGTGATCACATACAACTTTGAACAACGCCATCAAGAACATAAAAATCATTCAATAATTTTTATACAGCAAATAGATCGCTGTGTAATCATCGCCATTTTTAAGGGGAGTGACGATTAGCAGTACTTACACCCACGACCTAATAATACACTTCTCGGTGTTCCACAGAAACTCCCACAATCATACAACTTTGACTTTAGATGTTTAACTAAATCACGTCAAAAATAGCATGCGATTTGGATTTTTTGAAATCAGTTCAAGGTTCAGCATATGAACCCATGAAGTCCATTTATCAAGCATGACATTCACATAGATCAGATCATGAAAGTATGAAGATAATTTCGGTTACTACGAAAAGCTACTGTCCAAAGAAATACATAGGTTTGCTTAGATAGACAAACACTGCTGGACGGGTGAGTAGTTTCAGGCAGTCAGCAAAAGTTGATTAACCTGGTGAACTCAAAAATGCGACTGATAAATAAACGAGTTTGGAGGTCAAAACATGCAATCCGAAGATTTTCAGATGGTACACTTCCACTATTGGAGAAAAGTAAAAAGGGATAGTCAGACTTATTCTGAACAAGTTGAACACTCACGTTTTGCCCAACATCTTACGCTACAGCAGACTATCAGACCGTTGAAACACGTTTATGCGATTTTATAAAACTCACTCAAACGATGCTCAAACATAACTGAACATCACTCAGAATTCATCAGAGACTTCACTTCTCCAAAACTTTTCACCCAGTGATTTTTTTCATGGAAACATCAGATGAGTTGTCTCGAAGCTTTTACTTCCTTCTGACACCAAGAATCGTACTGGAATCAGGTCATTTTTATGGCTAACTACCATTAAATCAGTCTCACCTATCAAGTTCAAACGACGACCATTAACTGCACTCATTTCCATCGTTGTTGATCTCAGCTGAGCATCAGCAGCGATGCGATCTAGTAGTGATTTTGAAATAATGGATTCGCTACTTCCTGTGTTCACAATGAATTCATACGTACAACCTGAATTGAACTTGAGACATCTGTGAATATACTACGCAGCCATGGATTCCAGTTGCAATGAAAAGACAGTAGTAAGTGGCACTACAACGTTTGTCTCTTTACCTTGACTCAGGTAGCATTTCTGACCTATGCGTACCTTCTTAATATGACCAGATTTGCCATATAAATGGCATAGTGCATTACAAAATTGGCAAGATAACCGTAGGTGTAACTAACTGCACGAGAAACACTTGTTTACTTTCTTTGGGCCGGGATTGTTGACGGGTATTTGAGGAGGCCGTGTAAACCTGCTCACTGTTTGACTTCTGGTGGAAGTCAGCCTTCTGGTCTTCTGTAATAGTAGAACGTTCGAATCAGCAATGGCAATATTGTCTTCATCTTTCTTCTAGTAGATTTTTCGGGCTTCTTGAAAAGTCATACATTGTTTGACCAGCAATATCCGCTGAAGATCAGTGTCATATAATCATATAGTAATGCAGATGGTGAGATCACTTATGAACAATGTTCGCTTTATGCTGAACCAATTCGTGTACGACGTATAAGTAATTTTGAGGCATTTTCCTCAATTCGATTCTTTAAGCGTGAAAAAATTCCATTACGTTCAATCATAAAATAATCCTGGGTTTCACTCCTATACACTCTTTACAGGTTGGTGGGAATTTGTAATGTATACTTTTGTGTAAAAATGTAATTTAACAACCTTCAACTGTTAATGAGGGAAATCAATGTTATCTCCGATGGTCTGGAGCCCATTCACAGATATGAGCTTCAGTGAGCTTGTCTAAGTGGATAATACAAAACGTTTCACTACATACTACAGCATCTTGACGATATCTCATTGTCATACACCAGGTCATGTATGTCAAAAGGTGTTACGACACAGAGAGGAAAGGATCCCACAAATTTACCTACTGTCGAAGATATATCACTCCTGCTTCTGGGATGATACACGTGGGATCGTTCAGTCTGTAGGCCAGAGACAAGCACAACCGGAAACTTTAGGAAAACACATGCAATGCAAATGAACAGAGATTCCATGATGAATGGCCTAATGGTTAAGATGAGGTTTGCTCCATGATGAATACAATGTTGCATAAGTTTAGCCACGATCTATTTCCTAGCCAAAGCCATAAGGAAACTTTCACAGGGGGAATAAATATTGCTTAATAACCGCCTCCGAAGGACAATCTTTCAAGGCGAAAGTAGACTTCTGATGTGGTTGTTTTTCAAATTTTTCTCCGGAACTTTTCAGAAACATAAACAATCCTGTTCTGTTGTGATATTCAGAGTAAATTTGTGAATACACATCTCAGACCGGAATCGATTATGAAGTAGGAATACTGATATTACAAAAGATTCTGTTGAGATTTCCTTTCCATACACATCTGTTATCCAACAATATGCTGTCATATCAGTATATCCATTCTATTTCTGTTAACTATTGTATCGACCACGACCATGGTCGCCTGGCAACTAAACCGATTCTCTTTTCAGAAAATGGAATGTTTGCGGTATTCTGTCCATTCTTTTTATCAGCTTTGTTGGTGTTTTGCATCATTGTTCGTAATCCAACCTGAATTTTGTTTTTTATCCTTGTTCTTTCTAGAATGCACTAACATACACTCGTATACTGAAATGTCCTTTGTATTATGTTTTATATATCTTTACACTGAATATATGGTGTGTGAGTGGAACCACAAGTGGTGCAGTGCAGGCCACTTACAGTGGTGGTTGAATGCAGGCGTCCTTTGACTTTGGTCATTTTGACAGTGCTGCCAACCATGTCGACAGACGGACGATGACGTGATGCGATCTCCAGTTGGACGACAAGTTTTCGTTATCTCCGTACAAAATCCCCGTCGAGTATCGATTTAATCCACCTCTGAACGGTATGGGCACTGCCGGCGGTATACGGATAATATTTTTATCGTCATCTGCTCTGACACCACTGGGGACCTTTGGTCGTGTCAACGAATCTGTTGGTTTCATCCGGCAGAAGGTGGTAGGTAGTTAAATCTCTTTCTCTGTTTTTCATTCAAAGCAGTTTATCCGAGCTGACAAGTTAGTCCGAGTCTCTCAATCTGTTCCTTATCGAGATTTTGTTTTCGCCCATGGAAAGGTACCAATGTGAGAAACTCTGTTTTTACCTGCTCTGCTATCTGTGTGAATAACCCTTACCTTAAATGTTTTTGTTAGACACTTAGAGGTTACTTTCAGGAGCAACTAGACATGATCATTTCATGTTTCCGATGTTTTATCAAAGTTCGGAGGCTTTTATCCATGTCTAATGCTTTACCTCTCACTTCATTCCCCACCAGCTGGTCAGTCGTTTTATTAAAACTTGCGTGTTTTCCACTGGATATATTCCTCACCTGTTGATTTCCTTGGTTTGTTGTCAAAGGAATCTTAACTTTTGCGGATTATATCCCATTGCAGTGGCAACCCCCGTAGACAATTCATTGATTTTATTGTTTCTCATCGTTTCAAAATATGCGAACAATTTTCAACAAAAATCCAATCAGATTCGATCCACCACTTGTACACAAATATTTACAAGTGTGTTGCCATATCCTCCACTAGATCATTGTACCAACATTTATTTGCACGTTACCTGTTTTATTATATTTTCATCACTCTTTATTTGTCTCACTTTCTAAACCTTCTCAAACTAACCTCAAAATTGAACCCATAGCTACTTTAAACAAACTATTTCAGCTTGGATCTTTATCCATAACTTGGCGTTGTACTACTATTTTTTTCGACCTGGGTATAATTATTTAAATGTCCTGCTTCTGCTAAACATGTGATATTGTGAGGAAAAAGGTGTATAAAATATTTTATTCACTTGACCTGAGAAAGATTTACGGGTGCCAGTCAAATGACCGAAATAAGACAAGAATATATATCAGATCACCAGTTGTTCATATCTGATTAATCATATAAAAAATATCGGACTTAACCGAAGGCTCAAATCAGAAAAAACCAAACCTCATGTAGTTTCTTAGACATTAGAAAATTTAACAAGAACGCTGGGAACATCAATGTGCTAGTATCGCAAATTGGCCATTTGCACCAGAAAAGCAGCAAGACTTGTGCCACAGCTTAATTGCCAATTAAAATTGTCAAACCGCCGGTTTTACGACTCTGTATGACAGGTAGACTCTCAGTTCAGACCTCCTCAGTAAGTGTTCAGTTTCCTGTTTTTTAAGGCAGGTTATATCAGTCAATCTTCTCGATAGGTCCCTAACCCATGCTGGAAACACTTTGTAAGTTGTTTGGGACGTAGTGAAATATGATCGGTTAAACGCACTATCCCTATTCACTTGGCTTGAAATGAGCGCTGAATAATGGAGGTTATTGGACGATGTGTCACATACGAGAAAGACTGTCGGAGTGAAAGTTAAACTTTTCATTGCATAAAGTACTCAACACTGATGAGGTGATTAGGTACCATATAACCAAAAGCAGATTATTCAGGTATTTTGCCTATTATGATGTTCAATATTCCCGGTCGTCTGCCAAGCTGCAAGAACCGGTCGTTAAGTTAGCAAATGCAGTTTACCAGTCAAGTGTACGCAACCCAAGAGATGATTTTCTAGTTGTTTACATATACACACAATTGACAAATGGAATACTACCAATTCGGGGGGCTGGAATCACACTATGACGGTTGTCATCATCCCCATGAAATACCCGGAAAAGTTGTTAAACCATTATAAATAGTATCAGTAGAAAAAGAACTGTTGATTCAGTACAACTGAAAAAAAGTTACAAGTCAAGCAAAATTTCAAGCTAACCGGAGATTAGCAAAAGAACAATTAGACAAACAAATGCTTGTACTTGTATCTAGTGAAAGCTGTGACGGTACACTTAAAGAAATCCGAGTAAGAGATGTTAAGACAAAATTTCTGCTGTAAACATTTTCCGTATTATGAACTGATGAGAAAAAATCAATTCACTTATTTATCGCGAGGATTATAAACAAGATATGTAGATGTCTTTGGAATCAACAGAAAAAAATCAAAGTCCCCTATCTACAAATCATGGAACCAGCAGATGGAAAATACCACCAGCTTAATGGCAAACAAGTAATCACAAATTGACTAATGAACACGGACATGTGAAAGCAAACGGCTAATACACATGAAGTTTGTTATTTTTAATTTGAACATCTCGAGCAGATAGAAACATCATCGACCCCATCTAGTTGACAACTGTTTGTAAACAACTGAAGATATTAAATTTGTAAGAACAAGTTTGTTTTTTAACACCAAGTTACACTCAACAACGCCAGTATAGTAAAAACAGTTTCAGGTGTTACTAACGGAGATGATTACAACAAGGCTCTCACCTCAAACAGAATACTTAACATCATCTATCGAATATATGGACACCAAATGAGGGATCAATTTTAGTCCTTAAGCAGTGTGATGAGATCGTTTTAATGACCATATTCAAACCCCTGTGAGAGAAGTAATTTCTGGTAAATGGAAGTAAAACAATGAAAATTAGGCAGCAAGAAAATAAAATTAAAACAAAACTCCATAATTTTCAGTTTTTCTTATAACTGCTGCATATGACACACCGCCATTAACTGATAAAAGGATGTAATTATTTATTACGAAACGAAATGTATAATGAACTAACGAAGTAGCTACTTTAATACCGATCCGTAGTACAGGATGAATACTGAGATAGCCCGAAAATCAATCACAATTGATCGCAGCTTCTGTATTTCAATACAATTTTTCGCAGACCACTTTCGGACAAAAAACCACATGTCAGTGTTGCTTTCGCTATGGCATGTCAGTAACGCCTAAGCTTGTTATCACAGAGATATGAACAGCGGTTATGCTTTTAGGAGACAGCCGTGTTGGTCATTACGCCATCGACCTTATACCAGGTTTGATTAAATTATTCTATGCAAATAACAAGGATATGTACTACTGATGAGCCATAATGGAAATGAACTTTGATTCTAGGGGTTAACCCCCAAATGGGGCAGGCTAAAATGTCCACGAACTTTTGAGCGATGTTGACAATCGTGCGTGATGTTCAAATTAACTCGATTGCACTTTGTTTAGAACAAACAACGGACAAGTCAACAATGAAATCGCTTGATAAACAAACTAAACAAACGTTGATAAAATGAAACAACCGCCTTTGCGCAAAACAGTTTGAGGTTGATTCTCATATGCTTTACTACTGTACACATGGATAAAAATAGAAAGTTCGTAGCTGCGTATAAAAGGATGACTTGCTTTGAATCAATATTTGCTTTTACAATCCTGGAAACTAACTTTGAGCTAACAATTTTTGCTGACAAATCTCCGAATTTGACCGAAAATTACTTAACAAATTATAAATAAGAATGGGGATAATTGGACACACGGCAGATAAAACGTCCACTCAGTAAAACATATCAAGTAGTCTTCAGATAGTTTGTGCAAAATAAACATGATTTTCAATTAAATAAACAGTAACACAGTTGAGGACATGTACGTCAATGCATGGCTGAGAGACTAAGCGTGTGTAAGTCCATCTTTTTATAAGTAGTACACATTTTGTCTATAAAGGCGCTTTTTCACTAAAATTGGTTTTTTACTTTTTCCGATATCTTCAGGGTTAATGTATTCAACATTGTCCTTCTCGGCAGATGCGTAAGTATATATTAGGGTCGGCAACTTTAATCTTGGTCAAATTAAAGGTGTATCATCATAACTGGTCTCATTAATGTGAGGTCCGATTGTATCACCGGTGATCGGTTCTAACAAAAACGTCGTCGCTAAACCAATTCACACCTTGCTTCCTTCGTCCTGAAGAGTCTAAGAAGAAGATGGTAGAAACTATTTTTATACAGGTGTCGTTCACGCCCAATCAGTTAGTGTTGTAAAATTACCTCTCGGGTGCATTGAGCTCATTACCAACCAAACCTGACTTGACTATGTTTAGTAGATCATCAAGTAAAATTGCTGTCTAATAAGTTCCATATGTCATTGATTCAAAACAATAAGTACAGATAACAGAAACCAAACGCGTGGATTATGTCAACATTACATCATTTCGTAAATTCCTATCAATCGTAGGATGCAAAAGCGAGTAGCAATTTCAGGTCGGACTGACCGAGATTAAACTAACTGTAAATAAACTACAATAGTGCAAGGTAATAGATCAACTCTACCAAGGCACGCACAAAGTGTGTATATGATATTCTGTGTATAGTAGGTCGAACCATCATTAACAGTGGTAAGTTTTTCGATTTTGCTCCATATCAAACTGTTGTACATGCTTTTAGGACAAACATGATATCGACTATCGAGGAAATTCCCTCAGTCTTACCTTTCAGAAGTTTGATGAGCTATTTCGAAACAGACTAAGTTTACTTCAAGGTTTACGTCACTGCGTCTGCCCAGCCATTTTGGCATTTGTATATGAACTTATGCAACCAAATTGGTAGTTTTGTAACAGCACTAGATGGAAGTCTGATTAAATTAATCAGACAATCTAAAAGGAATGTAGTTCGTATCTAAGTCTGGGCTGCTTCTTTCAGGCGCCATTAAATTTAGGCGATTTCGCTGAACGGAAATTCATTATAAACTGCCGTCTTGTATACGGCAACACTTACTAGTATGTTAGAGACATGATTAGGAAGCATGATAACATGTTTGGATAGGAGCTAGACTATGTTAGTTTACGTAAACTAGCTACAGTTGTAGCCGAAATGACAGAAATGTAGGGTTCGTAACCACTCTGACTCAGGAAGCGCTCGTGCCACGTGACAGGAAGAAGTTTACAGACATATTGACTGGACTATTCAGTTCCTAGTCGAACCAAAATATGGATTAGGTCCTCCGACTGACAGATTGACGGACAAATCGAACACTGATGTCGTTCAGTTGCACAAGTTATGATGTGATTCAAGCAAATCCCACTATAGGTTTTTGTGGTATATGTAATATGGTCCGAGGGGTTCAGTACAAGCAGAATATCATCCTTACAGCGTACAGGATACGTGACCAAATCAGTCGAGTTCTCCACACTGTTTCCAATCACATCTATTAAAATGAATTCCCAAAATTGGACTTCTGTCCAATGTTACATCAACAGCTTGCCTATGTGACTGTGTTTTGAATTAAAATGCGACACATAGTGTATATAATAAATACATATAGTTTAACAAATTTAGTACCAGCCGCGACTGAATGGTAACAGTTGAAAAGAAAATCCTCAGTGACCCATTGACAGGGTGAATCTGTGAATCAGGTGAAAACGTGCATTCTTACTGGCTACATTAATAGGTTCTAGGATGGCTATACAGCAACTTGTTCCGCGAAATACTTTTTACCGGTTCAAGCATAATTTTCACTCATTTTGCAGCCAATTGATACCAAGTGTTAATGACAGGCGGAACAGGCTGAATTTATCTTCCTGGTTTGTGCAGGTTTGATGAACAGTAGGTTTGTCATTTGCACGAATACCAGCCGGTCTGAATTGTATGTCGTTATTCTCAGTAATTGAACAGTGGGACAAATAAACTTACAGTTCTAGGTGTAACGCTGTTCTGATGGATATGGGTCTAAATTTGTATTATTGGGCAATGCCTTCTTTACGATGTACGAACATGTTCTGACTACAGTTTGTTCGTGGTTGATAAGACCGAATGAATAGGTTGATTGTCACGCTATTTAAACCGTTTGGTTTCATAGTATCGATACTCCTTTAAAACTCAAATGCAAAACACGGGCCAAATTCTCATTATTTGAACATCTTTCTTACCAATATGGAATCAACATCTCGTGAGATAAAGCATTCGACTTGTGCTCTAGTACGAACATTTAGCTATTTGGTGTTTCAAACTCAACAAGATCGTTCTGCATTTCATGAGGTCAAGCAACACATTCAATCGAAAGTTTACAGTGCGTAGGAGTCTTCAAGCCCCATTCAGTACATCTATGGATTTACTCATGTTTTGAGTTTTACGATTACTCACATGTTAAACATCTACATGTATACTAGGTTTTATCACGCACGTATTTGGCCAACTGATTGTGTTGTGCTTAGCAAAAGACAAACCGTCGGATGTCTATGTGAAGACGTGGAAAGAAATTTGTGAAACTTTCATGGTGTGATACAGTTTATAAGTTATCAACATTATATGCTTTTAATTTAATTAGTCATCTCAATGCATTTTTAAAAAACTAAACAGTCCGCTGGATATGAACTGAGCATTTGACACGAAAAATTTGACAAATTGACCATTAAACAAATAAGATAGCATCAACCGAATCGTTTATTTCATTTCGTTATTCTTTTTCATACCTGTTCTCTAATAGCTCATTTTTACAAAATACCAAACACCATATAGTTCCTCAAGTAACTGCTTCATATGTACGTTTGTAATTAGCCGATTTTTTAAAGATCTCTTTTTCAAGCATGCCGACGGAGTCATTTTCAGATATCATCACACTAGCTGGACTATATCGTTTCAACACATAGCATGATTTTTAATATTGTGCCAGTCTTGTTCGTGATCAAATGATTGTTAGATCTGTTACTGGTTATTTTAAGATGTGTTCATGAAACGTTGGAAACACGCACCACCAGTAACCCTCCGATGGATGTATGCTCATACAAGTTCAGTCGTCGACGCATGTCATGTACATCTTTACTGCCACCGGAGGATCAATATATTTTCTGGCGTCCTTCTATCAAACTTCAAACACAATTGTGTAACTCACACGCACTCAGCTTAGTAATTTAAGTTCAGTTGTAAATTTTTGAGCGAGTAATTTTGTAATCTTACCATAACTGGATTATAACTGACCATGACCCTTTATAATTAAAACCTTATGAAAGGAAGTAGAAGAAACGGTTAGGGAAAAATAAAGCCATAATGTGGTGGATTGCTAGGTCGGAGGGGCGAGTATTCAAACACTCGGCGGAGTACCTCAACGCGGAAGGCAGGCACGTCCACAATCTCTCAACGATCAGATAGCGGACAACAGGGGCAGTCGGAGGAGTCATCGCTCGATCGGATCGGACCAACGGGCGAGACATGGCAGGCAAAATAGGATGGAGGACGAAATCGGAGGCGCAATTATTCCAACACTCGGGGGAATATCTCAACAACACCGTAGAAAACGATCAAAGCCCACTGTGGATAGATGGAGAACAACACGAGCGACCGGACGAGCCATTGCTCAACCGAATCGGACCAATGGACGAAGAATGGTAGGTAGAAAAACCCCCGATAGACGGCGTCGATCATACACCTAAACCGGGCAGAAGTGCACACGACGTGTGAACGGAAACCTGGAGGTGTTGTGGACTGGAATGCTGACTCATAAACGCGAGCGCGCGCGTAGCATGGTAACTAGTGAGATGGACAATAAAGAGTGTGCTTTATTGGGCGCCTTTTTGCTACGATAAATCAGAACATACTGTTTAATTTTTTACGAAAAATCCTTAAACATATCGGTTTCTACTGTTCGTTTACTTCAAAGTAAGTATCTAGTACCATGATAGAAAACGGTGGAAAAACAATTATTTTTCAAAAGATTACACATTCCAAACTTCATGCAGATCGGATGTGTTGACATTCTCCTAAAGTGATCACAGCGTTTCACCTGTGTTCTGTCTAAACTGTATAACAAACAAGAGCAATAATACAATACATCTTCTCATATACCAATTGACGTCTTCGTATTCAACTAGTAACTCAAGATTAATACCAGTGACTACCAAGGTAGAATGGTCCCTTCATCCCGACCTAATCTGTAACCACTCATGCATTTTTAACGCATGAGGATGTAGGCGATCACTAACTACTGTCGCGTTCTAAACTGAACTGGTATCAACAGTAGGTAGGGTTTTTCCGAAGTGCGTCTTCTCAGTTAAGTCATCTGACATGAATGATTTCTACTGGACAGTTAAAATTAATCAGACTTTCGGTCTGGTGTTTTGTTATTTATTCACCGAGTATATTGCTCCCCACTTATAGTCTCCGATCCCCCTCAAAAATAAACAATTCAATCATACAACCTCATTATTTAAGTGTCTATCTAATTGCTGAGGTATCCCCTTACCTCATTCAGTTCGTTTCTTCTATCCTCAGCATACTGCAGCCTATAATAGCCTATCTCAAGAGAACTACTTCTGCTTCTAATTAATCACTACTTGACTTGACAAGCAAAATAGACATGAACAATTTGTCCCGACTATATGTAGACCACACTTCACATGTAATAGTCACTGCACACGCGTGCTGTCCGTCTGCGAACTCAGTTCGAATGAACAAAGCAAGCTGTTATTGTTACTGATATATACTTCTCAGTGTCAATCGATCATTGTGACAGCTGTTGTACAACACCCATTCAATCAATCGACATTTCACCCGATTCAGAACACCTCCATGAATCTCCTCCTGTTAATAATCACAGAGCAAAGTTTTTCGTGATTGAATAGAATGAGCAACTATGGATGAATTGAAGAGTATGCGTATAGTGACTCAGTAGTGACCGATTCAAAGATCGCAATGTTATATTGGTTTTAGTCCTTCAATAAGCTGCTATCTGTGAGCGAGCTGTTTCTTGTAGAGCACACTGTCAGTGGTTTGACTTACATCAGCCGGAACATTTCTTATTAGTTATGCAGTACAATTACTCACTACTTCACACTGATAAAGTTGTGACCCACTGATAGAGCTCTGTACTGGAGTTTAAGGTGTCTGCTAACGAATACTGTCGATTTCGGGATGGATTCACACAAAGATCCTGTTAAAATCGATTGATCCAACAATGCACCATGCCCAAAACGTGACTGAGATGTAGGATGCCGAGAACTAAATACGTAGGAATAAAGTGTACAGAGAGTTAAGAACCTTCTCACATAAGATTTGAGTCAATGCTTACCGAGTCTAGCTGAACCTGGCAATTGATGTTGTCCAGGAGTGTTACACTCATATGTATGCACCGTGAGGGTTGCGTGTTGAAAATCACTCTGTCGATGTCTTGTCCTAAATTACACTTTGCCATAGTTCTTCTGTTGTGCACATGCATAAAACAAACACACCATGTTTGGTACAAAACACCCGCACATAGGTTGTTGTGGATTTCCCGATAAACTGTGTGGATGTTTCCCCTGTGTGTTTTACTACTGGGGTAAGTGAACCGTCTGACTGGTAAAATGCTTCTTTGGGTAGCATTTCCATAAAACCTAATAGTTCATACACTTCTCTGTTTTTATGGCAACTGTATTTGTGTATTACCTGCATTACTGGTGTAACCGTTACTAAACATTTTGTGGCCATTATGTTTTCCTCTAATCGTTCTTTGTTACATCTCATGGCATTCTGATGAACTTATCGAGCACCTCGTTTCTGCACAGTTCCATTTTCTTTGTGCTTTTAGGACTAAATAAAAATGCTTGTATGCCAAGGCGCAGGTAGTTCTGACTAAGTTGCTAGAGTTTTTGTCTTCTGAGATTGAGTTTGCAGAGTCTGGTCGGTCAAATACCTCTACTTTACTGGCAGGTTGTAAACATTCGTAAAATTGGTCGTCACATTAACACTATTTATACTGCAACAGTTGTAGCAGAAACGTGTGAACTTGTGAACTCAATTCTCCATACGACTCAAAATGTATCATTTTGTAATTTCTTCGAATACTTTTTTGTTTAGTTTCAGGTCATTAGATGAAAATGTGTAGCTGAACAGCCACTATTCGACTGTAATGCAACTACCTTTGACAGACTGGCAATAGGATGATAAAGCAGGTACAGAACAGCTCATCCAACGTAAGGCAGTATGCACTGTATGAACGAGGGGTGTGTGTAGGATTAGTTCTCACGGCCAATAAGATGGCCAATCCAAATGGTTATCGATCGTTCGATAGACACGCACAGAACACGCGTGGAGCAGTCGATAACACATCACTCGGATGCATCAATGGTCGCCTACCTGAACACTTCATAAATGCTTGCAAACTTGTACCAGATGAATTCTTACGTATCTCTGGCATTTGTTGCGAACGTAAAATAATCATGAAAAACATATCACGCGCTAGGTAACCGTGTTGCTTTAAAAAGTTGAATCTAGCAAAACGTTTATCCAAAAGGCCAATATTAACTATGCACCAACTGTCTTCTCCTACATAAAATATTATTCTCAGTAGGTATGGTCCAGGCTTTTATAAAACGTGACTGAGCAGTAAATGTGGAACGTGGTTTGCAATTACTTATCAGTAATTCAATGTCATTGCTCATCGGTGGCGTTGGTGGATTCCAGCGTGAACTGATGGAGAAATCTTGCTTGGACAGTCAACCGGCTGGATCGTTTGGTGGATTCCATTGATACAGTTGGTTGGGTGGGTAACTAGGTCCAAAGGTGAAGTTTCTGAGCTTCCGGCGTGGCTTCGTAGCTCAGCTGGTACAGCGCTTGCCGCGTTTGGACATGGTGTTTCCGTCGTTGGTTCGAATTTAGCCGAAGTCCAGATTTTTCACAAATGGATCTCTTCTAAAATTAGCAGATTGTAGGTTGTCGTGACATGGTCCAAAATGCACCTCGTATCAATGGCCAGGTAACTCTGAGACACAGACAACAATCATCAAACGCGTTGTTGTGTTTGCGTTCATTTTGTTGAGTTTTTTACCCAATCGAACAATACTTTCTAGATTCAAACGTCCAATCAAAAACTCCCATGCAGTGGACTTGTGTTGGTAGGATTTTTATTTTTTGCGAATCAGGCAAGAAATGCTTACTTTCTATACACTTAAAAAGGCCACCGCTGCTTAACAGAGTACTGGTCGAAATTGATATATAGAGCTGAGAGTCAGCATCGTGAAACCACCACTGATGATTTCTTGTTCCTAACAAACCAACTCATGAGCTCCAAAAGTGTCAGTCAAATTGTCCACAGTCTTTGACAGAATAGACTGTTCGGTGAAAAAAATACACACCTTGAACTTTATGTAAATTGGATAACAGTCACAAATAACATAAGCTTTCTCATGCGAACGAACTTCATAGCCAGTCACTCTGAGATTCAATCAGACAATTTCGTAATGCTTAAACAGACTCCAGCTTCAAAATGTATTATACTTATGTGAGTTAGAATCAAATTTTCATACGCCCTAACTACTCGAATTAGTATGTGAAGCTCAAATCAGTGTAAATGTAAAACGACTTCAGACAGATTACACGTGAGTATATTTATGTTGGCTTTCACTCTCAAAAACCACACACTCTACTCTGATTGTTCTTCTCTTTGTTTTGACTTGTCAGTCGAGACTGTCATTTAAAGTTACTTGTAAAAGCCCTTCGCACACACTATACATTACTTAGTTCTCCGGTCACTACTCGTTACTGTCGCATATCTTCAAACGTGCGCCTAGTGTCAATCTTTGTATAACTTGCTGTCCACGTCTAGCATTCAGTACTGGATACTGGTAGTGGCCTCGATGACATGACACCAAACTGAAGACTTCTAGTTTTAACCAACTAAATGGGTCAAGGTGAGTAGCAATGAATCATTCGACGGCCTCAACAGCATAGCTTATAGGGTGGCAGTAACGGTTGGCGAGAATATGATCTGTTTTGAACGGATAGTACATAATACCGGATTACCTCATCATATTATTCATTTAACCGTGGTATGAAGTTGGATGCCATGCTTTCTTGTGGCCGAAATTAGCCAAATTAGCAAAAGCTATGGACAGGGAAGTGGTATATAGAATTCAGCATCGTTTATAAGCAGTTTGGTGTGTATGATCGGGAACCAAAAAGGCATTTTTGAACGCCAAAAAGACGAGGGACCAGAACCGACTATTGGAACAGTGTATACGCACTATTGGGGACGTGTCACCAAGGTGAATTACAATGTACTGCTGCCCATTGTGCATCGATACACATCGGCCATGCAAACGAGTGTACGTGTTTGTTGTCCTACGTATTAGCATAATCTGTACGGGATTTCAGCAATAAACAGTTTCCCAGGCCAAATGTGTTTTACGGTCACAACAGAAATAGCCAGACAAATTTTGCAGTTTACAGGTAGTAGGTTGGATATACGTTGTTTACAGCAGCTTCAAAGTCATTTTGTTTTAATACCTAACCAAAATCTATCGAAACATCAGGTCGACTAGTTTACGAGGTCGATATGTATGCCAGCAGTTCACGTTTTGCTCTTATGCCTGCGAATACTTACAAGCAGCACTGACTGTAATGGACCTTGAAACATAGTGTCTACAGTGATAAGTCCGAGTGGTCTGTGCTCCATGAGTTTCGATGTGAACTTCACCTACAACAGCTTGTATCCCAGTATGGTGGAGTAGTGAAAGTGATAGGTCAAACCACTTTTGGCTTACTGTTGTTAGAAGCAACCGTAGATCTATTCCTTTGGACAAACACGAACCGAAGTGCTGTTCCTCAGAAATATTATGAATAGGCAAGTTAGTGAGAATGTGTCACAAATCAATATAATCACTAACTTGCAAAAATGCAAGTGAGTACCATACAACTAAGGGACTTCCGAAATCAGCACGAGTTAAACGTTGTCATAATTACTTCCGTTATCTGCTCATAAGTAACAGCTAGGTTGGGTAGCGCTCTAAACGAAGGCCGTAACATTAAGGATTTATCCCAGTTGGGAAGTTCTCACCGGCAACAGGAATAAACTGCTTCACTTCTGTATCGAAGATATCGTGAAAAACACAGAAAGAACAAAATACGCTATATTTATTGCCGACGAACTACGGACTGGAAACTGAAAACTGAAAGCTTTTAAACCATTCTTTTCATGGCATCTGAAAGCTCAACGTTACTTTATTTGCACACGCATACTGGAGTAAAAGCTACTGCTGATCGACCAGTATATGATCAGTGTCCGCGTGGACAGCAGCGGGGGCTTGAAATACGATGGTCGCTAGTTTGGACCATAATTCGGTTTCTCTCTCTGCTGAAACTGGACAAGCAGAGTGTGGATTTCGGGGGCAAAACACCCTGAGATATGAATGTCGTTCTGCACTCCCTCTTTTCTAGTTGTTTACAGTATGGACTCGTCACCAAGTTGAACCCCTCTCATCTGGTCCCACAGATACAGTGGTCCCAAACCAACAAAGTACGTAAAATCTTTGTAGCGTGAGGGAAAGTCAGTCGTGTGCTTGAATGTATCGCTGCGCGTGTCTAAGAAGATCACGTTTAGAACCAAATTATAGGTTCATTGATGGATGGCAAATGTATTAACACATATGAATGTATTCTAGCTAGAATCAATAAATTGATTCTGTTTGATACTGACTAAAAACGGTATTTAAAAACAACCTGTAAGAAAGTAATGGGTCAAATTAATTGTAGTGTTGCAATTCCAAAACGAAAGGTTTTTACGACTGGATAAACTAACTGTAAGACACTCATCTGCAGTGACAAAAAATCGTCTATAAAAGCACGATCTTTATTGTCCCCCTGAACACGTCCCAACGCCCTACGCGCACTTGCGTTTACGAGCCGAAATTCCAGTCCACAGCGCAGCGACGACCTCAGCTCACATCGTGTGCACTTCTGCCTGGTTTGTGTGTATGTGGATGAAGCTCTCTGTAGTCGTTTTTTCACCTGCTATTTCTCGTCTGATTTCGCCGAGTGGTAACTCGTCCGGTCGCCCATGTTGTCCACAATCTACTTGCTTTGAGCTTTGGCCGTAACGTGTCGCCGCTCTAAGATATTCTACCGAGGGTTGGAATAATCGCACCCCCAAATTGGGTTAGCTATAACACTACTGCCAAATTACGGATGTACAGAAGATTCTTAGTTGCTACTTCGCTTACCTTACCATTGATGGAGTGTATGTTACACCTGGCAGAAGTTATCTAGTTTTTCGGCTTTATGAGATGGCTTTCAGATATTGGTTCACATTTAACGTGAGAGTGTGCTCAGAAGATTCGATGGTCGATATACTTTGATCTAGGCTAAAATTAGATAGCTTTTGAGATTGCTATAGACTTGGGAGAAAGTATAGGTGTTTAACAGTGTTTCAGAGTAAGAAAACAAACGGATAGTTTGAACATACTTGACATGCCTACGTTGTACTCGTTCAGACGTATAGGTCTTTTAAGTTATGGTCGACAGGCTTAACTAGCCAAGCCAACATAGAAGACTGCCAGGACTGAAAATTCTCAAACATCCAGATTAGTTTGCAAGTATTGCTTCATTTGCGGGTTAGTTGTGTCATTTATCCACACTCAGTAGATTCTGTGGATTTGAGATAAACGGTACAGCCGACTCACGAGTGAGTTGTTATCTACAAATGTGAGCATCTGTAATTTCTGTGTAAGAAGTGTGATCGAAGTTCACGGGCTACTCACACCTGCTGTACGGCATCAACCAGAAAACTGAAAGTGTGTTTCCGGTGAATTTTCACCAGCAACTTATACCATTCTACCTCACAAGATTATAATCTGGCTACTATTCGTTAAGATGTTGTTATGTTATCATTATTCGTCAACGTGACATGGTTGGAGGGGTGACAAAAGACTTTGAATATTACCATTCTTAGGTTTTGCTTGAAGACAACAGTACCTGAATAATCGCCTCCTAAGCACACGATGACTGATCAACAGGAGTCACTTTCCATGTTGACTTTGAAATGGAGTCTACAGGTACACTACTGTAAAGTGAAACCGAAAGTGAGGAAGCACACGTTGGATGTTTTTAAACTACTGCTAAGCACTGCCTCCCTTCCTTGTATTCCACAGTCGGCGGTTTGTACAGCCTCCGAAGAAGAGGTTCTAATTGAAGATAAACTACCTGAACGAATAGTGACCCAATGTTCCATAGTGTTTCTTATCCTTTTCTTATTTTTGTAATAGTGTTATGCGTTCTTGGCAAACAATTTCTGGCGAAATTTCATTCTCTCTTTTATCGGGTATACAACACTACTAGCTCTGAAGTACAGAAGAATTAGCATATCAAAAACAGTTATATTAAAACACCGGTCGTTCTGCTGCTACTTGATCGATAAGATGTTGCTAAATATGAATATACAAAACTGTGTGGTTAACTCAGCTGATTAAAAAAATCGGGACAAACATTATTTACGAACCTACCGCTATCACCCCCGTTTTAACCTGTTACCTACTGACTTCAAGTTGATGAGGAAAACCTTCAAGGATCCTGTGATGGTCATCAGGCGACAGTGTAGGGTACACAACGTAACCTCAAAACTGACAGTGCTCTCCGCCCCAAGGGCTTTTGAGGAATCCGTTAATCTACGGTAAACACGTTCATGGCAATCGCTCTTGTTTAAGTCGGAGTATACGGCGCAGATCTTCTGAGGGTTCGAAACCTTGCTCAGGTCTAATAAAAACATCTTTATGTTCAGCTTGACGATGTCGCTAGCAATTTTGCACATATATTCTATAATAATGTGGAACATAAATTATGCACGGAAGACACTTGCACAAAACGTCTGTGACTTCTGTGACGCTATGTCATGTGATAACTGAACTGTGGCCAACAGACACCAATTAGAGTAGTTTCTGGCATGTTAGCCTAAGATAATCTGAAAATATTACCTATCTCCAGACTAGACGTTACAACCCTGCCTCTCTTGAGCAACAGATTTTATTACATCCAGGTACAGCTCTGAAACATAGATCCGAGTTGATGTAAGAACTATTTATTTGCTTCAGCTCATGCTACTTTTTCTGATTTTCGATACAGTTACAACCAAAACCACTCTGCTCAGTCATACTCAAATAATAAGTAGCTACGGAGGACCTTGTGAAGATAAGCAGCTCCTTGGTTCAACGCCTAGTTCGACTTTTGCTGTCTGTTTGATATCAGCTGGTCATGAGAAACGTAATTATTGATCGTTTCAGTTGACAAAAATGATTAGCCAGACATTTACTGCATGATCAGGCATTCCCTCATTCGAAAAGGTTATATAGAAGCTTCAGAGTATCGGGGTGCCTGGTTTTGTTTGTTCCTGTGGAACAGGCTACATAGGCCGCACAACAAGGCGACTATCTGAACGCATACGGAGCATCATCCGGCGTGGCTAGCTAGAGGATCGATGAAGACTTGCTCATCAGCGATCGCTGCACACTTGGTCGAACCGGACCATGTGATTAACCCGGCTGATTCGTTCAAACCGATTTATCGAATCCGCTGAGTGCAATCGGAATGGGTCAAAGGTCGTTTATTAGCCGTCGCAGAAGCCATCACAATTCGATTACACTCACCCCCGTTATGTTCACAAAAGCGTCTGGTCAAAGCACTGAATCTCCCGTGGCCATGTATCAAACTAGAATTTATTGAAACCCGTTACGGGATTTTTAAAGAACCGTGTGTTAACGCATTGAGCGCGGCACGTCTCTCATGAACGTGATGTGACTTTCATGCAATGTAATCCTTAAAACCGCTCACGACATCCTCAACGGTATAGTCGAAGCGATAAGTACAATAACAATTTTATCCCATGTATTTTTGACATTTATCAGTGTCAAGGTCATCCGGCTTCTCATTAAAATTCGCTTCAGGGGCTCGGAACTGCCCAACAGTATTTTGCTTCACAATGTCATCTCATACATATTGTTGAATTACCAACCACATATGCTTAAGAGTAATTATCGCAACGTCTGATCGTCATGAGAGGAGACATAGTAACTGTTCTGTCAACTCCAATCAATGACCCCTATGAATACTATATTAATTAGGGATGACAGGACGGTCGGACAATCACAGCACTGCCTAGAAACGAATGTGGTTTAGCTTTCATATTTAAAGATTCAATCGTGCCAAATGTGAGGTCACTGGCGCAGTGGTCAACACGGTTGTTCATGAAAGCGTGACCGGATTCTAGTCTCGGCCGGGACAAGGATATTCTAACAGAAGCAGACCTTGAGCCTAGTGTTTTTTTTCGAAAGGAACGGACCAAATTACAACAGCCCAAACTCTTGCCATTTACACTACTGTTCATTATGTGTGTGCGAAAACTAATCTGGTCCGTTTTGTTATCACCCATTCTAGATTATCACTCTATCCTGCTACTGGTGCAAGTTGCTCTTTCCCAAATAAAACTGCTGTGACTAGCTTCACTTTCGGTTAGGCTAGTTCCAGTCAGATAAATAAGCGTTTGTCTGGAATAGGGCCGATATAGTTAATAGTTTCTACCATTTGTGCAAAATTCTGTCAGAAAAAGTTTTAGAATATGAATTTCATAGTAAAATCAATAAGTAAGATTTTGAGGGGAAAATCACATGTAATTGACCTCTACTCTCTCATTTTTGCTGACATTAGATCAACTGTTCTTTTTCTAACAGAAGGATCAAATCAGAGTTTCACTTCTATTGTTGCTCTTCAGTAGTAGTAGTAGTAGTAGTAGTAGTAGTAGTAGTAGTAGTAGTAGTAGTAGTAGTAGTAGTAGTAGTAGTATTGGCAGAGGAATACTGCTCCCGCTGCTAATCCAACCACCGTCCCACAGATTAACACGACGTCGGATATTGAGTCCCAAGCCGCTGATCACTCTGAGTGGTTTACCTGTTTGATACAAACAGTGATTACTCAACTGGAGTCCAATAGCGAGGCTTCTCTTCACAGTGAAAGGTGACCGTCTAGCCAAAAAAGCAAAGCGCAAACTAAA
>JTDE01000722.1:130744-162747 GCA_014338405.1 Paragonimus skrjabini miyazakii
ATTAATCAAGTAAAGGAGAATTCAGTTAGATACAGAAAAAGTTTTACGACCTTCGCATATATGGAACTGCAGCTTTCGTTTTGGCGACATACTACAATGGAGGTCTTTGTTTCGTCAGATTTAAGTGTATCTTATACAAAATATATAGTGATTGCTCCGCGAGCGGTTTATCGTGATAAGGTCATATTCCGTTTACAAATGTAATAACTGAGAAACGAAAAAATCGCATTTTCCTGATCTACTGCACTCCTTACCGCCATATGCCTTCAACATCCATCAGTGACGGTGAAAATTCAGCAATATATATTAAAAACTGGAAGAATTACCTTGGCCAAATGAAGTGATAAAGAGATAAAGAAACTGTGTGTGAACCCAAAAATTTAAATGGAAGTTTACCAACTAACCACCATCAGGATGCCATTTTAAGGTAATATCTTATCATCCAAAGTTTCGTCTTACAGGAGTTATTACCAGATTTTAAAAATGTATATTGAGAAATCAAACTGAACGACTAACTTTAAGTATGCTTCAAAAGTGCCGTCACTGACGGTGCTAAGCTAGTTTCTACAATGTGCACACAACGAACCTTAGGTTTATAAAGTAGCTCTGTCAACTGAATTGATGCTCGGCCGCACCATCACCTTCCGCATCATGGCTTACTGTTTTGTTCCTGCTTTTGACATATCTCACGTGATTTGGGCAGCCTGTCATGCCCGAGTTCAGATTCAGCGTCTTTCACTTGGGTTCAGACAAGAATGACACCTAATAATGAATGGTTGGGCGGATGGGTGCGTAAATTCATGTGAGAGTGAATTGCTGTCATCCCTACTCCAGTTCCGGTGTGTGTTGAACGCCAAAATTCGACGCGCCCATGATGATAACCGACAAACGATTATTCATCCATCAATTCACACGCCACTGAATTTGAAAATACGATTATTTACATAACAATTTTGAACTGAAATTGTTAGGGAAGAGGAAAAGAGCAAACGTGACCACATCGAACAAAATATGATTCCAATCCAGTCATTGAACAATTCAAATGTATTGAAGGAAAGAGCTGGAGAAGATAATCTGTTCAAATCAAAATCGGTTCAATTGTTTTGCAAGTTAAACATCGTTAACTTAAGATCGCTTGAGGTTGAAACTTTTCGATGTTTACCGCACTACTATTCGCAAAAGATTGCAGCCGGACTGTTAGACAGAATGCATTGTCCATACACGAGCAGGGGTTAACACGTCTACCTCACAATCACCAAGATAGGATAAGACCCAGGAGTGTCCCGACATTCTGAGTTCTATTATCTTTCAAATGATTCCGAGTTTCCAAACGGAATTGCTCCTGTTTGTGGTTAGTTCTTACAAGTTCTTCTGTTTTTGCTGTACAATTATTGAGTATGACTACAGAAAGTACTGACCAAAAGTATCCCTTGTTAGTTCATTTTTAACGCCCGAGAAAACTACACCACAGGACCTCCACTTGCTCAGGCTAAATTTGTACATGAAGAACATCCTATGTATTTTGTTTTTTGCTGTGTTTTTGCCAGAAAAGTAGAAGGAGAAGAAAATGTAGTAAAGAGAAGCAAGATAAAGAGGAATTCGTGGTGACTACCTCCTAATCAAACTATTAATCGTGTAGAAGAGATACTCAGACAAAATCGACAAATATATATGTGTGAGATTGTAAACAGTGTAAGTTTTAACAAGTCTTCACTTAACAAAATCAATGATAAACATATGGTCATGTCCGAAATGCGTGCACAGTAGATGTCAAAATGTTAACGCTAAAGACGAACAAAAAAATGAATTCCGATATTTGGAGGTAGGTAGATTCGAATCAGTTCAAGCGGTGCTGTTTACTATGGATATCAAAATATAGCAGCGAAATGGAAGAACAATCTAAAAACCGGAAACGTGCTATGCAGATTTCAACTTACTGCTGCCGAAGACATGTGAACTGTTTTGGATAATGCTGGAAATGAAAGATTGGTTAACTATAAACCATACAAGGCAATATGTCTAACTGATCCCACGAATGAACCAATTACTGAGGAAAGTCGTCGAAGAGGGTTGAGTTGAATTTTCACCGTAATTTCCCTATCTCACACATATCGGGTAATAAAAGCCGCCATTTGTGAATTCGAATTTCACGACGGCCCCTCTCCTGGTTTATTCCTTGGATATTTTGTTACTTGAATTCAATCTGCTTCAAAATTTGAGATGTCACCTGAGAAGCCAACTTTTTTCTGATGAATATACGAAGCCAAATATGGAGGTTTGTTTCAACAAGTCATTCTGGAAAATTTGATTCCAAGATTATTCAGCATTTGCATGAGCGATATGAAACCCCATGCGGCAACTTGCGAAAAATATGCTTGAAAATAACGCGTTATTTTTCCACCAGTCCATCGCTGACCACATCTGGAAGAAGACTTCGGGAACATCCCTCATAGATGTACTGCTAGTGATCTTCAAAAAACACAAACCCTGAGTTTAATGTTACAGTTGGAACGAGATAAATAAAACATGATGTCCCGTTTTAAACTCTGCGTCCTCGAACCTGTTGTGTGGCTTACACTAATCAACGCGACCCATCAGTAATCAAGTTTAAAACCCTGATTCTTCAGAGATCTTGCAAGGGGCACCAAATGAGTACAACTCACTGCACGCTTTGTAGTTTACACTGTAAATCACGTCAATATCTTGTACCATTCCTTCAAATATTATTTATTTGTTTAAAGAAGATCGTAAACGGTAGATGGTTTTTTTGCTGATTGAACACATTTAGATTGCGCTACAAAGAAAATATAAATAGTTTTTTGTTGTTGGAAAATGCCATTTTAGTCGTGAGAGAAATCAGAAAGACAGAAGTCAACACCGTCTACTATGGTTGCTATTTCCACTTACGAAATCAGATTCATAAGTTGCGAGATGGAACCATTCGTTTGTGTTTTGTAGCGGAAGGAGACAGGAAATAAAATAGTGGCTTCTCAAGCCATTGTGAAAGTTTTTCATTTTAAAAAGCTATTTAATTTGAGTACGTCGATGGGATTGATTAAATAAACATTTCGTTATTTAAACTTTTGGTAGATTTAAAAACTGCTGTTGTTGTAATGAGCGGTTGTTTTATTTTTTAAGTCTAAGCGGCACCACGCATTCTAAGGACTTGAACTTACTACCTGTGATTATGCATCAAGATTACAATCTTGACAACCATCACCTAAACCACGCTACGGTCAACGTTAGTTACCGAACCCCTTCGCTTGCTAGGAGGTGTTGATGTAGACTTGCCAGCACGCAAGATAAAGTGAATATCCAAGGGCAATGTTGTACAATATTTACACAGTGTTGCAACAATAAATCTTCATTGAAAACCAACTATCTAGCTATCTCCGTCTGATTTTACCGGAATGAGTAAAGCTAGGTAACTCGGCTTCCACATTTCGCTCAATAAATCATCATTGTTTGAATCAACTTCGTGTTTTTCATCAGTCTGTTCTTCAATCTTTAATACTCACAACAGGCAGTCATTCTTGAACACACTCTCAGCCCGTCGTTATGAAATACAGTTATTTTAAAGGTAGATGGTTGCATACCTATTGGTATTCCACAGTGAGAAAAACTCCCCAAAGCTTGAATAGAAAAACTGTACTAGTTGCAATAGTGAAACCAAAAAAGCAGATAATCGCGATTTCTCTCGACAGTTGCGGTATTGTTGGCTCAGTGAGTTACAGCAATTCTAATCCCACCGTAATTCGGTTGCTACGGTGACGTGCATGGGTAACAAGTGATTATTGTACTTTGGAATCTGAATAGAAATAGTGAATTATAACGTGTCAATTAAAAATAACCTATCTCCCTATGGAATGCGTTACATTTGAAGATGATGGCTCCACAGCTTGTAATATTTACTTTGAACCTACTAAATAACCACGCCCAATCAGCGACAACTTTGGGGAATTCGGGCAATCTAGTGTTATAACCAAATCACATCTCTCTCCGTATGTCAATCAATTCTAGCTTGGACAAAGTACTAGGTACCCAAGGTGATTAAAATGCACATCGATACGAGGAAGTATAATCATCAAAACTCGATATCGGTTTTCAAGTATAAAACAAGAAGACATTTTGACACGTTGTATAACGCGTCCCGTGAACAGCGGAAATAGTGATCTTTGAAAATGTGTGTCAAAAAATAACACTGGAGCATCATCGGAAAAACGATAAACGTATTCTTGTGAACAGCTGATTCAACTCACCACGAAACTTTAAGTTCAGAAAGAAATAGATCAAAGGGTTGGATACAGTTGTCACGAAGTACATGTAATGAAACAGTCGCCTCAAATGATGTGTCCAGTTGAATGAGTCCGTTGGTTCCTTGTGTTCTGTACCGAGCACATACTCCGCACTCAATCTAGAAGTCAAGTCGAACAAAGTCCTATTGGCTACCGATGTATCATTAAATGGAGTAGCGTTAAAGCTAGCTGATGACATCATCTCCATTTGGTAATAGGCTTGTAGTCTCTTATCTGTCAGACTAGTACTTTCCCATTCAAGAGGCCATATAAATCCATTTTCGATTAATAAATTTGGCAGATAAGAGATTAGAAAGCTTGCAGTTATCAGAATAAACATTACGGCGGTTCGCAAGTGTCTGGTGGCAATACGTGCCTTCGTCCGAGCTCGTCCTTTCACACTGTCCCTTGGAGGATGGGAACGACGAGTTAATCGTAACGTTTTTGAAGGTTTTTGTGTCTTAGCACTGTGAATTTGGTCGCACCTATTTCTTCGCATGGTGGGGTCATTCTCTGACTCATTGTGATGCAAGGTCATTTCTACGGATATCGGTTGTTGAGGCCCTGCTGTATGCTGTACACTGACGATGACTGGGTTAACACATTGTTTAATTTCCATGTTTGTACCCGTTGGAATTGATTGATGAAGAAATGACTCCGACTCTGTTCGATCAAATGAAATTGACCGCTTTCTCGTAAGCTCCAACTGAATCTTCTGGTCTTTTACGAAGTTCTTTAGATTTGAAACCAATGGGTTCGACACTGTTCTGTCTGATATTGCAAACATGGATGAATTGGTCTCGTTAGAACGCTGTGACATGGCCGGTTTTTCAGGTGTAATGAGTTTACGATTTCCACAGGTTCCATTTACTTTCCACCTTCTTTGATGCCACCATACAAATGTCAGAATGGAGCCATAAATAAAACAGACCAGGATAAACACTACAGAAAACAAAACAAAAATTGACAGACGGTAGTTATAGTAGTTGCTATCCGAAATGTATCGTTCATAGCTGGTACAAGTGCCGACGTTCAATAATGATTGCAACATAGTACGATTGACGACAGGTGGAAGATACTTGTAGTGATTGAATGACCAGGTAGTTGTGTTAAGTGAAGCAGCATCAGTGAAATAGTTGGTCATAGAAGTCGCGTCCGACGCCACATCGTCGTACAATGATAACTTTCCAAGATTACTGCTGGGCAAAATCAATGGGTCGACGGAACTTACTTCGAACTGTATCATAACACCATGACGAAGTCCAAACGGGATCGACCATGCAACTCCAACAGCATAACACAATGCAACCAGAATGAGCAGAGTGCGACGAGCAATTCTCCGGCTTGGAATGAAACATATAATGAACCATCGATCGAATGCAATTAGAAGCAGTAGCAACACTGACACAATGAACACGAGAGCTTTCAGTGTAAGGTGAAATCGACACACCAAATCCAATGTGGCCATTTCCCAGACAATTTGTACCAACGTTGCTGGTATGTCTACTACACAAATGATGAAGTCATTAAAAGCAAGTAAAAATATTAATAAACTGGAATTATTTCGTGCGCTTGTATTGTTTAACTTTCGTCTGCTAGGTAAAGGACTTGTTCTTTCCTGCCTCTTTATGGTATCCAAATTCGCCTCGTTAAGCGAAGAATCTTCGCTCACAGCAGTTGGCATTTGTGAAATTGGCATACTGGTATTTCGACCAGAAAGTCTGCGAAAAGACAGAATGTTTGATGAATGCCTGGAGGACCGGTATTTTTGAGAGACCTTTATTGACTGTTTTTGTTTAACTTGAACACATCCACTTGTCCTCAAACAACAAGCAGTAGAGTGCGAGAATTCACGACGTCCAACAAAATACATCACCAGTGAGTTGCCGATAAAACCGGATAAACCAACAACAACTAGAAGAACAGTTATGACGATCAATGTCGGTTGGTATTGCTGAAGAACAAGCGAACGAGCTTGTTCCTCAACTGCCAACATTGTTTCCACGCTAATGTTTTCGTGCATTTTGTCGAAATCGTCGGATCTGAATGATGGAGAAATGGTTGAGTCTGGTTTCGTTTATCTTATCCTATTCAGCTCAAATCTGCCACAACTTTAAGATAAACATGTTGATAACTGGAGACAAACCGGAACCCATAGTCCCCATATTCTAAGTTTTGATTGGTCAAGGTAGATGTAAGTAGCGAGCGTCTGATTGGTAAATTAGATCCATCAATGACAGTTCACACTGATGCTTATGTTTGGGCACGGTAAAAACGGTGACGAACATTTTTTTTACCTACAAGTTTGTGCGTAAGTAATCTAAGATAGAGGTTTCTCCATGAAAATTCTTTGGTGCGCGTTATCATGGAGACAGTTTACATCTTTTTTTCATCCGACTAATTACTAAGATGGCTACCAGTGATTTTTAACGAATGTCATAGAGAAGTGCAATAAAGACTAATGGCTCAACATTTATCAGTGCTAATGATACTTCATTTTCTCGAAGTGTTCAAAATGTATTGTGATTTGAACTGCAAGGGACCCTTGAGACGCACGCTTAGATTACACCCAGACATATGTGATTACAATATTTAGACAGTACAAGAAATTTAAGTTGTTTGCTGATCAAAGAATTTTGATGAGATTCGTGTTTAAACCCGTCCGAGCATAATATATTCTTTGAAAATTGGCTTGAAATACAAACTTATACCAAAAATAGTCAACCAGTTAACGACTCATGTTCGGTTTGAAAACGTATACAATGAGACGAATGAGTATCTGGACAAATTTGCTGAAATTCATTACAAAGAAAGAATAACTACCTCACAACCACATTCAGCGCCAAAGAAGCAGCTTTCAGTCAGTCTCCCTCACACTGGAGATCACAATATTACCGACGTAACTCGAAAGTTGAAATTTTCCACTGATCGCAGTTATCCCACAGCTGAATCGCTTTCGTCACATTCACCCCGCAAGGTGAGTCTCCACTGCCCCGATCGTTCATCCTCGAAAAACTGCCTTTGATGTGATCTACCAGTTCAGTTGCAGTTGCGGTGACTCACACATTGGCAAAATGTACTTAAACTTGCATTGAAGGAAGGCGAAGCCCATCCTCAAGTGGCTAGTTTAAACGTCAACTCAACGTGAGTCAACATATCAGCATTCGAACGGAAGTGTGGCGTCTTCGATCACGAAACACTTGATTGCAACAAGTCATGTGGTTAATCCCGTCACTTCGTTTATGGTCTTATCGCGCAATCACAACCCTAAGTTGTTAGGGTTCTCCGAAGTGTTGTTAATTCATCGTCACACACCGGTACTTTGTTGGCAAACGGCGGTGTCCGAATCAATTTCGTCATCGAGACAGTGAAACCGTTTACCCAACCTTGATTGCACATACGTAACGTTCGTTCGTTTTATTGTTTTGTCGCCAAGCGCCAATGTTACATAAACAATAGTTTTCTGTAATCGTCTGATGAGAACAGACGAAATGCTTGCATTTCGCAGTGTATGCCTTCTTTCTATCTCGATGAACTGGACAGAAGGAACCACAGTGATTCAAACATCGATCATTAGTTAAAGCTTACCAAAGTGCCGAAATGAAAGCGCATTCAGCTGCTAACATTCTGAGACACGTGATAAGATATACCCGACAACTTCAGTGAAAATACTTTTGTGGTTTTGGAATGGTACCGCCCTTACTGGCCGACGTCGTTTCGTGTAAACTGTCTACTGAGAATATAAAATTTGATCAACCGTACAAATCTTCTCATGGATAACAGAAAACTGATATAATTGGAAAGGCTTGATTCGAAGGAAATCGGTTTTGGTTGGATTCGACATACCTTTACATAAAATATTTTATTAGGTGGAATGTGGAACTACCTCGAAAAACAGTTATTCTCACATTTTTACCAGGTTATCTATTTAGTCTGTTGCATCACAATGAATCCACGGAGGGGTTCGAGGATAGTCAGCTGTGGTGGGAATTCTCAAACAGCAAACAGTGGAATTAACTGTCAAAGAAAAATTAGTATCGAATTCTGGACACTGTAAGCGTATTTGAAAACGTGCCCAAAATACTCGAAACATATCTGAGTTTAGGATTTTTTTTAAAATCACACGTGGGCCAAACACAAAATTTTCATTATAGATTTTTAACAGACTACAATAAGTCAAACATGCTGTGAATCGAAAGTGCCTTACGTTACTTGGTAACAGTTACGAAAGACTTACATATGTCATAACCATTTTGCGATTGTTTTCTCTTCTTACTCCTACAGTGATCAGGTTTTTATCCAATTTTTATCATTGAACTTGATGAGAAAAAAGAAACAATACACTCGGCACAAAAGTTTATTCTCCTGGAATAAGTTTCTTTTAGTCGGACCGACTTTATTCATAGGAGCAAAGCACCACGAAGCGAAGGTTTCTTGCCCAACCCATGTTCGTGAGAAACGGTGCTTAGTTTGTATTAAGTGTAGCTTCCAGCAGCTGTTATTCGTATGCAGCTGAACAGGATGAATCTCCCACAAAGTATCAATCACCACCCACACACTATTTGGTGTAGGACAGTCTCAATGTCCTTTAAATGTTGAGCGCTTCAGACTCTATACGTTCTTGCAAGTTTCCGATTGTAGACGCCATTTTTCCAAATGCTTTATTTCCTGAAAGAAATAAACAAAATTGCCGATTGGCAATATGAACAATATTGTGAATGCGACTACAGTACGCAACTTATGTCAGTTTGGTTTCGCATGGGAGTCACTAATAATTTTTGTACATTGCCATTCTGCTGTCAACTTGACGTTGTATCAACGTCAAGACAATATAAGATCACTATATTTGATCCATCGGTCTTTTAAAAACTACTTCTTTGGCGGAACATCATACAGTCAAACTTTAAATGAGATACTATTTTAATCACGCGCCCTACTTTTTCATAGGGCTTTCACACAAATATTCTTCATTAGGTAGCCGAACAGGATTTTTACTCTTGTAACACGAAAGCAGTTGATTCAATAATGATTTGACCGTTTAAATCCATCAGTATGAAGTGGTTCTAAAATTCTTTTCCATACGGCAATCACTAGTCACCAGTTTAACTCACTGGAACAAACACATCAAAAATGGGAACTTTCAATAATCGCTCGAAGCGCATGGATGGATGATGCATGGTGGATATCTTCTATTGGAGGGCACGTTCTACAAATTTGGGCCTTCTTCTAGATTTGTTTTCAACGTTCTCTATGTTAGAACCTAATTTCTGTTGCAAATAATACTTTGATTGGACAACTTTTATCGAGCAGCCAAGTAATGTTTGTACCTGTTTACATGAACATACTATCAGGTTCATTCCTCACTACAAGTATAAGGATCCGGACTGTCAAGGATTCCGACATCAATATTAGAACTTATGTTTACTAAACAACTGTCAGAACATGAATGAATAAATAACTGAAACGACATGTGTTAAACGCTAGCCGATCATCGACTGCAGAACATTGTCACATCGTAGACTGATCGCATCCCGTAACGTGGATGGTCACAAATCTTCTATCATGATAGGTAACGCCTTCCAAACTTATTCGGTGTGGTGGTCATAATTTGTAATAGCTTCGTCACTTGGTAATTCAGCAATTTCTCCCCAGTGCCACCAATCACACCGAATAAAGCGTAATGTAGCAAAAGCTCTAGTAAACATATGGAATACATGACCTAGGTAATCCATGTTGCACATTTTCACAGTCACAGACGTCTGGCTAGAACATGTCCGAGTTGGCGGAGTGTCGTATTGAGCTCACGAATAATCTTGCCAAAGATCCGCGATCTACCAACCACAATTCTTATACAAAGAAATATCTGCATTTCTTCTCGTGACACCGACAATTAACAAAACCAAACAATAAACATTTGCCAATATCATATCGCATATAATCTCTACCAAATGCACTAGACTTTCTTCCATGTGTAATTCGACTTCGCGTGGTTCAAGGCAGTACCTTGATTGTAGTGAGCCCAACTGTTATTTTTCACACAAACATGACAAGGTTTAACAATGGCGAAACTAGAGTCTAGTGCTTCTTTTCGAAAGGAAGTTGATTGTAAGGTCCTTGAGAGTGCGACAGCTGCGATCGATTGCAAGTGATGTTCAGTGTATATAGTAACTAAACTCCCCTACTACTCACAAGTAAGCAAATATGAGAGTGTATGTTAATAACTGTTGATCAAAATTTGTGTCTTTTCTCGCGAATCAAAATGAGGTGGGAGATAAAAACCTAGACTCTGACCGGGAATGAGCAACAGTACCCTAATGTTCACACACAATTCAGGGAAAATTCAGTGTTACGAGTGTATTCCTACAGTGCTTAATACTGAAACCACTGTTTTGAAAAATTGAACAGATGTTGCCGTGGCATTTATTTTATATAATACAAGTATATAGTATACGTACGGACCTTGATTGATATAAACTGAACTTCATTCACAATTTGTATGCATTGCTGACAAGTCTCAATAAGTGCTAGATTGGAACATAGTGCTTTTTCGACATGAGATACCTGTGCAGTTCATAAGACCGCAACAGCCGAAATCAGTTGTGTGTGAAATTCAAACTATGGTATATCATACCCACCTGATGACCGTTATGAAATACTTTCGATGTTATGGACAAACAGTTTTTCATTAAATAAATGATATTCTGAATCAACATGGAGTTTAGCAATGAACATGTAAATGTATTGTAGAACGGTTTTGCACAAAATATCCCCACGTTGAGCTGGCCTATAACAGTATACATTAGTCATAAGATGTCACTAGTTTTTGAAGTCCATGGAATTGATCAAACCTCGATTATATTGAACATGTACAAAATTCAAAGTATTCAGACTATTCTTTCGCCCAATAGATGTCAATACTTTTTAATCTTTACACTGTAACATTGAACCATTAACTTGGTTATACTATTTAGAAAGTTGTCAACATAACCAACGTGTGCCTGAGTTAATTGTAGGTCTAATTTATAGCGTTCTAGGTCACTTCTTATAAAACTTTATTTCCGGACACTTTAAGCTGGTGATGGTGACGTACAATTCAAAGCCTGGTATTACGTAATTTGGAACACCGACGATTCCACAAAGAATTATACTGAGTAGACCTGAGACTCAGTTGAACCACACTGTAATAGTTGCTTCGACATCTATGTATCACAGTAGTTGCTTGGGAATTGGGTGGATTTCAACCAAACAAACATTTTCTGATCAGCAGTATAGCTGAACAAACTATTGAGGCAGCTCCATAAAGTAAGCTACCCATAATTCGTGATGCACAGATCACGTGAATCAAGGTCATTCATCAGGCAAACCATTTCTCAAAATGTTTTGCATTTTGATCACTTGGAAGTTTCGCTTTCAACCCAATGTATTCATTGGAATAATTGCATTATCAGGAACTAGGGGTGGGACGATATGCGTATGTTTTTCACATACCAGATAGCTAACGAACGCATAAACTCAGACTAACCTCCACCAACTATATCTGCGTTTGCTTAAAAATTCCAGTTTGTAATTCGAAAACTCAGACTCAAAATTATCGAATAAATCATGGTAGAACATCAGGTCCAGTGAGCCGAATTATTGAAATGCCTCCCTCTAGTCACAACAGATTTGACGAAATGCACACAGTATCTCAATTCCAGGCTAGGTAATCGGCACTGAAGCGGGAGGCTTCTGTTGCATTATAGCGTGCCTAAAGTAGCCTCGATTTACAGATTAGAGAGCAATCGACTATCTGTGGCCAGCACTGATGAATTCATCATCAACTTAGTTCGTTTTACTTTACAACGTTCCCTGTGACAGTACAGGCAGTTTCAATGACACTTATTGCAAATAAAAGTGGCGTCAAATAGACTGAACATCACCCACAATTGATCGCAACTGTCGCATCCCCATAGACTTTCCAGTCGGCCCCTTTCGAAACAAAGCAGTGGACTCGAGTTTCGCTCTCATTAGAGCTCGTCAGTAGTGCATATCGTCGCCACTGCCGGGACTAGAACCACGGACACGTTGTTCATGAGGCAACCGTGTTTACCACTGCGCCATTTACCTCACATTAGGCACGACCGAATTATCATATGTGAACGCTCAACCACTTTTGCTTGTGAGTAATGATCAGGTTGCCCGATCGCCTCGAGAGGAGACACGGTTACTGTCTGTTAACTCCAATCGATGACCCTTCGACTAGGATTGTTCTCCAAGTTGAAATCACAGAAATCATTGACTTGTTGAGCGGTATTTGATTACTGATGAGTAGTGGGGGATTTTTGGTTTTCATATGGATTGAACATCACCCACAATTGATCGCAGCTGTCGCATTCCCATAGACTTTCCAGTCGGCTCCTTTCGAAAAGAAGCACTAGACTCGAGTTTTGCTTTCATTAGAGCTCGTCAGTAGTGCATATCCTTGCCACTGTCTAGGCTAGAAATCCGGCGTCATATTATTCCAAAGTCGGCGTTACCCATTAAGCAAATTTCTCTCGTTGCTTTCTTTGCCAGTAACCATCACTGTTTCAGTGTAGTTACGGAAGTTTGATGCTACAGTCTACCGGGTTTTAGTTTGTCCAAGATCTTCTTTAGTATGACTCATCACTGAAATCAAGACCACTGCTCAGCTCTAACAGAGGCGTAACTGTAGGCAACCCATTCGTTGTATGCAAGATGGGTGAATATGATAACTACTGTCAACTGTGTGTTTGTTTGGTGTTTCCTCGTTCTACCAGAAACGGTTAGTGATATTATCGACAACCACAATTATAAAACATTAACGCTCGGTGGTATACTACAAACAATTTCTCCATAATAACTGACTCGAATCCGGTAGTTGAAGAAGTTCACAACCGAACCTTAAGATAGGTTGAAGTAAACGTTTTGTTAAACCTTTCAGTTGGATTTCTAAGCGCATAAAAATGCTCGAACAGCAAAATCACATGAGATTCAGTTCATCAGGTACATAGTAGTGAGTACTCTGTACTACTGTTTCCGACTCGCATACACACTTCCTATTCTGGATAGTGTGGTGAAAGTGGACGTCAGCCAATCATCAGAAACTATTAGTTACCACAAAACGTCAGAAAAAGTGGGGAATCCCATCAGGAATATGTCCAGTAGTCTTTGTGAAATAACACATAATGCCATAAGCGTAACGGTTGGATTTGCTGAGGAAAAAAGTTTTTAGCACAATCGCGCAACCCACATTTTTGGGCATTTTACTTTTTAATCTATTAAATTAAAGGCTACGTAACTCTGCAAGACAATCAGTGAACCTGTTATGTGTGTTGTCAGCAATTTGCGTCATCAGCCATTTATTTGAAAAACAAGATGGATGTGTCCAACAACAGTGGTATCTAACCAAAAACTATAAGAGAGGTATAGATGAGATTGGCCTCCTGTTGCGGTAATCTTCGGTTGAAGGAAGTTCCATATGTTTTCCAGATTTGATTATGCGCCAGTTCGGAATTGAAGATGAATCAGTAAAATGATAATGTATTTCTGGAAAAATCTGACTTCCATATTATGTTATGTTATGTATTATGTTCTTTTGATTTGTGTCGACCAAAACTCAATCATGTATGACAATACTTTGGTATCATATAACCACCAAATGTTCGAGATTTATCAGCAAAGACCTTGCTTACAATTTCTGTTGACATTCCAAAATGCACACCGATGGTAGTCTGACACTAATCTGAGCTTCATTTGTCTGTTGCTTACTTACTTCAGCAACCTACTTTCAAAGGGCTCAAAACTATCTTCTCATTGAATCCAAGACTGAGAAGTTAAGCCTAGGGAACTTCCATCTTGAAGCAAACTTAAAATGTGCTCTCTTTTAAAAGTGACACGTTTTTCTGTACCATAAGTAATCTGTTAACTGGTTAAAAATCCCCAGGGTAATCATCAGAAAACAACAGGGTGGCGAACAAGATCGTTTTCGGTTATTAATCTTCAGGCTAATTACATAACAATTAATATGAAACAGAGTCGTCAGAACGAAAAGGACAACACAAGTAAAAAGTTTGAGTGAGATCAGACACGTCATCTGTTAACTCTCGAGGGGTCAAAAATGGTTTTGGTTTCCAAAATATGAACACTACCCGTCACATCCTACTGGCTGGTGGTTTAATCATTGATGGTTTAATCTAAAACTGTTAACTAAGTGGCCCCGACCTCAAGCGAAAGTGAGTTTGAGTATTTCACAAGTTAGCCATATAAAATGAATCGAGGTAGGGCAAACCAATGCACAGGTTGTCATGGACAATTATAAACTACAATGCAATGCAATAAAAAAGGTAACGATGTTGACCAGTCTCTAACGTTCCACAAACTCTTGATGTGGCTTTAACTTTACCGAGTTTGAAGCTACGTTTTCTGACCGTGTCACTAAAACTACAATTAAATAAACCCAACTTTTAATTACAGCCATTTCTACACGTTCCCAATAGTACGGACATGAATATGACGAATCTGTTAAACTTGAATAGTCTATCAAAGCCTATTGATATATTCCGATGATCATTTTGGTCTGTCATTGTTTCTGGCGTCGTCGAATTAAAGGTTACCTGTGTATTTATATTAAGCTCTGTCCTACGGGCATCACGCTAATCCAAATGCTTTTCAGTGTAGTACGCTGATCATCATTGTATTTATGTTGGCAAGTCCACATCGAAGTGTAAGCATAAAGCTTAATGAACAACGATTACTTCTTCATAATAATATCAGTATATATTGTAACATGCAAGCCGGCTGTTTCTACTCTGGTTGTCCGTTACACTTACGGACAAACTTTGGGGCAATGTGGAGACACCAGAGGACAGCGTTCTTCCGAAGTAGGGGGTTTTAGCAACAATCCTGTAAAAGGAACCAACAAGAACAAGCATGAGCCAAAGGCCCAGTAAGCCATGCACACAACTTACACAAACAATAACTAAAACGGCGCCAACAACACAGCAACACGCTCCGTCAACTAGTGCGCACCTGCTGGTTTCGGTCGCACATTACAATATCAAGAACAAATTCAAGAATTAAAACTTCAGATGTAAAAAATCTTGTTTCGCAGGTAATTTGTAAAAATAGGAGCAACTTTCAGTTTTGAAAATACATATAACTACATGTTGATGATAAGTTAATGAGCAGCTGAATACAGATGAATGATTGAGTGTAATGCAGAGGAAAAGTCAAGTTCACAATTTGTACAAACAGGAAAACGTGTGATTTGTATCAGGCCGAACTCGGGTGGGTGTCAGAAAAGTTTTCAACGGTCTGTTAATTGACCGAATGAAAGACCAGGCTGGAAATAATGTGCCCAGTCGTTGATTGTCACTAGCACCTAACTCGTAAGCAGCTATTTTCTGGATGAGATGTTTTTCTACACCGCCCTTTAGCCTGTTTTCATTTCTCAAGTAGATTGTGTCGAAAGTCACCACCCGGAAGTAAAATCCTTAGTCCAAACCCGTTCATAAGATTTTCAGCCGAATTGGCTCACACAAAACAGGCCTCCAAATCGAAGGGGGTTAATTGGAGCCAGCGCTCCGCTGTAAGCCCATTCAAGCTAACAGATATGTTGAGTAAACGCGTAGTTTAGGCCAACTTACTACGTCAATTTTTCAAAACGTTCGTAGGCAACTGAGCGTGAACCCTTATGCCTTGCATTAAAACTGTCAGTGACCTCCTTCGTGCTTTCACCTCAGGCTGCTTAAATGAAGTCCGCTTCAATAACCAAAGTACCGTTACGTTACCCCGTTAATCCAAGTGCAATACTGTCATCTGGTTCTAGCACGATATTTCTTCCCGCTCAAGTTATCCGCCGTCACCGTCCAATAACTTAGGCTGAGTGAAGTGAAATTTAACAAAGCTCATCATAATCACGACAGAGCACCACAGAAATACACATATACATACACAATGGTCACTAGAAACCTCAAGTAATTTATCTGTCCTCGGTAAAGGGAAAGTGTAGACGCTGAAGTACCACCAGTCTCATCTGCATTAACAGTCTGTGCATTCATAGAGAAATCAGTTGATGGATAATGACAATTTTTCTATTTGAAATTTTGCGCCCTTACTTCAACCTGTACCGATCAATGCCCGTGTGTATTAGGATGTTATTCTAGATTGTAATCACCCGGTTGGAACCTGTTTTTCTCGTATGACGTGATAAGGTCATAGCAACCCACGTCAACCGAGTTTTGCATCTTGAATATACCATTTCTCAGGGTAGTATAAGATGTTGAAGAACAAAACAGCACAATGCAATAAAAATTTTTGAATGACCTGTCCATGTAAACCTCAACAACAACATGGCAGCAATTTATGTTCACAGGACATAACAACCCAAAACAGAAATGTTATACGTCGCTGAAAAGCTATATCACAGTCTTTGTAAATGGGGCGGCAAAACTAAAAAAACATGATGATGTGTCTCAATTTCTATGGGAAAGTTGCTGATTTACAGTCAGTTCTCAAATATTTTTTAAATCTGTTTCTTTTATGAATACACCATTTTATTATCAACCGCTTGATAAAAGAATAATTATCGTGATAGCACAGTCCGTTAGGGAATTATTGTATTTTCAATGTTCTTACTAAACATTTGAAACAGGGAACCTCATCGACTAACAGAGAAACAGTCAACACTAGAATAAGAGTCGTCTTGCGTGATAATATTATGACCACATCCCATCGGTTAATTTTGCAAATTTAACATGCACATCATGCAGTGTGGGGCAAGGAGCAAGGCAAAATCAATCTGGTCATGTCTGAGACAGTCAGTCATGGGATCGAAGAGGAAGTAGCAAACCACAAATAAGAAACATGAAACCAATGTAACACAATAGAATTAGTGCAGATCAGAACGATAATATGAGTCCAGAAAATGACGAATATAGTTAGAAACTTCATATAGGTCAAACGGGAAGAGTAAGAATTGGTTGGAGAATCCATAGAAATCGAACAAGAGATAAAAGAATGTATATAACTTAACAGTGATTGAAAAGACAACACAAAATGCATTAAAGACGCATAGGGAGAGTCCATCAGTTTGCTGGATCCCATGAAAAATCCGCATTCCTACCAACTTAATGAAAGATTGGTCACCAACTGTTTTCGGGTGCACAGTCAAAATATCAAGACGGTTTCCACATTGTTCAGCGCTTGCTTTAGTTTGAGACTAAAGAACACTCTGCAGGAAGTGTTTTGCAATGACCAGCTGCACAACCGACCCTCAAATTCAACAGCCACTTCGGTATATGCTGGTTGTTACGTATGTCAAAGTGCACCGTAGTTCTGCCAACGTATCAGTTTCCCCTGCGAAAGGAGTTACCAGGTCTTTTCTAGATGTAGTTAGAGCACGAATAATTTCTTCCACCGAGATCAGTCGGGCGATGTTGTAAGTGTGCTTGAGTGCGGCAGTTAAATAGTACCTTATTAGAGCTGAGACGTTATTACCTCTGAAAAGCGGAGTTAGATAGACAAGCTCGCGACGAATAGTAATGGGTGTAACCCACGTGGGTTGTGGAGTGGAATACTCTTGAACAAATTTGTGGTCTGCTTATTTTTCACCAGCGTCTCGTGTAATAACTTCAGTTAATTTATCTAACACGTCTTCCGTCGTAATACTTCGAACCATGTGAACCAAAGTCCAAACGAGGTCAAGTATTGTGCATTTCTTGCAAAGTTCTTGAAATGTGAACACTGTTCCATTCAAGTGGACTTGTGATACACACGTCTTCGCGTTTTTTCAGCAAAACATCTAGTAGTGATATGCTGCCGTTTTATTCAAGTTGAAGAGTGAATGTCAGCTAAGCGTGCAGACTGTCTAAAAGTTGATGAATAGCCTGCCAATGATCGCCAAATGTAATGAAAATATCGTCTACGTAACGTCCATAAAACGATGTATTCCGGATTTCGGTGAATACTGAGTGTTTTAAGTGATCCACAAACAGCTGCGTTAGCAATGGTCTTAATGGATTTCCCATTACAAATCCGCCTGTTCATCTATAAGACGTGCTGTTGAACATAAACTGAACATCGGATGTACACATTCTCAGTAACTGAAAGCTCGTCTATAAAAAGGCCAGGTGTTAAGTTATGCTCAGTAGCGTAATTACAAACGATTTCAATAGTCTCGTCAAGTGGGACATTTGTGATTGATGAGTTGGCATCATGTTCAAGGTTGGTGATGGAGGTCAATTCCACTAATTCAAAGCTGTCCTTTAAGATATACACGGCCATTTCAGACCTCACGAATTCAATCAGATCGACCAACCACTGCATAAGTTGGTAGTATGGAGAGCCAATCATGAATAATAATGGCGATACAGGCACTCCTGATTTGCACGTCTTAAGAAACCCATATTTTCGTGAAGTCACATTGCTATTTGGCGACAGCTTCTTGACAGTGGTCTAGTCGATCAGCTGTTTATGATGTATGTCTTTAAGGGCTTGGGTTATTAGGCGTTGATCATTTTGCGCAGTATCGGTTTGGTCTTCGTTACTAACAAACTCTGAATGTTCTGGCAGGATAAATTACACTTGTTAATATAATCTGTACGACTTAAAAAATACCACTTCAGATCTCACATCTGGTTGTAAGCTAATCAGTTCTGATTTTGCGAACTTCTTTAAACTGACGTATGTGTTCGTTGGCTGACAGGCGTTTGTTGGCATTGATGGATGAGGTCAAGCAAATTAGATTTGAACCAAGCTGCAGCGTCGATTGAAGTAACCTTTAGTGACTTCAGTTGGCCATGCAGGCATTTGTAACACACAAACCGGTCGTTTCCACTCTGATTGTCCGTTACACTCCGTGGGCTAATTTTAAAGTGACGTGGAGACACCGAGGGACAGCATTCTTCCTAAGTAGCGGTTCTAACAACAGTCCTATAAGACGAAACAACACATACAAGCATGAGCCAAAGGCCCAGTGAGCCATGCACACGGATTACACAAGCGAAAACTAAAACGGCGCCAACAACATAGCGGCACCCTCTGCCACAAAATTCAAATTAAACTTGTGCGCGCCTGCTGGCTTCGATCGAACGTTACACATTCAAGTTGTGTCTATATGTTAACTGAATGATTCTTCTGTGAATGAATACTGAACTACAGCTCGACTGACAGCGCTTTCTTTTGCGTTCCGTTATTAATACTATTGGGAAAATTCTTCTCATATCTTCGGGGAACTAGATATCACTTCTTCAGTACACAGCGACAAAGTCTTCTTCATCTGCTTCGCGGTCACGTAGGCAGTGATCATCTTGCGACGATTGTAGGATGTGATGCGCCAGGTCAACCGTTGGCAACGGGAGGGAGTGGACAACTTTCAAGTTCTTAATGTCTGCGTGCAATAGCTACAACTGCGTTTCAGTCCAATTCACACACGTTACTATATGCTGCCTCTCAGCCCAGTGCTATCATTCAATCGCGGAGAAACTTGGCAACAGTCAAGCGTTATTTCTTTGGGCGGCTAAAACACTGAAACAATGGAGTCAGCCCAGTTTGTCTGAAATTTATTTACACCTCGCACTAGCGAGCATGAAAGTGTTCACATCAGTATGTTAGCTTCGTCTGTTGACCAAGCTAGATTAGCAAAACTCCCTTATACAAATCATATCAGTTGAAATTTCCGAAAAATGATTGGGTGCTTCCGTGTGATATTGTATATTGATATTGGTTGGGATATACTGGTTGAGTCATGCTGGTAAACAAGCGCACGAGAAAAGCGGTTCAAAACGTTGGAGTTCGCTTCAATGTTTAATGATTTCTGTGTGCATAAGTACCTCTCTGAATGCAAACTTTTCCAGTCGCACAATACGGATATTTCCTCACATGTTCGGCGGAATCGTTTCAAAGCCAAACCTATGTATTGATGAAACGAACACGAGTGGATAAGCTAAAATTATTGATACGTCTGCAACCATTGACAAAACTCATGACCCCACCCTCTTACAAAGTATGATACTCTCTGTCTTGAACCCACGAGTCTTTCAGTAAACAGGATTTATCTTCATCAAGTAATAGTAAACTTCCTCGAGAGTATTTCTTTTCAGTATCTTGAATTCGGCTGCACCGTTTTTGATCAAGTGAAAAAATGTACTATGAAATAACTTTACATTTGTTTGGATTAATAGACGGTGTTCGAATGTTCTTTGGAACAAACATTAAATTCGTACAATCGAGTGAAAACGCTTTTGCAAAATGTGAACATCTAGTTTGCCTCACATCAGTTGCTAGTGTAAAGCATGCAAGCAAGCCTGTGTGAACCGTACATAACAAAACAATGAGATGAACCAACAATACGGATCGCTTTTTTCTTAATCTGTCAATTATGTGGTAAGCAGCTTTATTTCATCAATGTCCTTTTACACGCACGTGCATGTTTTGAACTTTATTACGTGAATGTGGAATCTTAGTAACAATAATCCGCTTGACTGATTCGTTCCTCTTGATGCAGATATAAAAACACTGTTAGTTTTACGATTACAATTGTAGAAATTGAATCCAACTAGTAACACCTCACAAAACACTTCGTCTATCCAACTTGACACATCACCGTTGATCACCGTAATCACAAGAATAATTTTCAAACCCGGTAATTAATTTCTTTTCTCTCCCTGATCATCGTAGACGCTTTACGAATACACAAGCCGAACGTAATTAGACTGAAATACTTGAGGTTACTGGTTAAACATGCATTAGATACGATGATAGTATACATAACCTGTCCCGTAACCTTTTCGGTAAAATTCGCAAACACAGCGCTCTAGACTATTGCACGATAGAGAGAAAGGCAACTTTTAAAGCGAACAAGGGGTAATCACAAACACTTCAATTTAACCCCAGACAATAAGGATGACAAAACATGATTGTCCCACGGGTACACATCGGTGTACATTTGGTCTTATGACGTAAAATTTAAAGGAAATACGAGCTCCCTTTCATTTCAGGTTGTTAGCACGCTTACCCAGATTTCGGTTCTCTCAGGAACAGTCCACCTTCCTCTTGCCCTATCTTTGGTTGGTAAGTTTCGTTGTTGAATTAGGGATTCCGAATAATAATTTGCGCAGGTTCTAAAATCAGGTAAACTCAAAGTTCAAAGGAGACGAGGTAACTGTTGCTCTGCAACCATTGTTTTCTCTTTTGGGTCGTTCGTAATTTACGATTCTCTTGTTCTGAAGCAATGAACGTCTATCGTTTTACTGGCTCACATGTAGCAGTTGTTAAGTAGAACGTAACCTTGCGTATGTGTGAGCAGTCTGCAGTCAATGGAAGAACATCTATTTTCCATGACAAAATATGAACTCTTCTGACCAGCACACTTATACATGTACGCAATCGACCGACTTAGGGATACTCACGTGGGCCAGGCTAGCAGAAGATTCAACCGTCCGGTCCATAAAGACTGATGATCGCTTCATCAGAGATGGCTACTTATTCACCGAAGAGATGCGTTCCTCGGATCAATGCATTAACTGTTTTTCGTGGTATTTCTTCAGAAACGGTATTTGTGAAGTCTTTTGGTAAACAAACAGTGGTCGCCTGTTTCTTATCCTGTCGATTGTATTTGTTGAAAGCTTCATCAAAAAAACACCAGCCGATAGTTTGTAAGCTACTGCTTAATACTAGTAGCACGGATACTACTGTTATTTTATTGTAACGTGTAACTTCTACCGCTGCTTCTGGATCGCCTATGCCTACAATGGTTTTCACAAGTCATGATGTTATACTTCATCAACTTTTTCCGTCTATTCAGGCGACGCTTAATTTACATATGAGTATGGTCGACTGCGTTCGTTTCACTCCCTTACGGATTCGAAACGAATCGATTTGAAAGTACGTCTCGCCGGGTCAACGCTATTTCATTTACCGATAGTGACAACCCCCCAATTCGAGCACAACCCAAAACTGAAATTGTACTAGGCTGAACGTAAAGGGAAGCTTATAACGGCTTCATAAATAGGGGACGGATTTTATCATCTTCTCCAGTTATTCAATCAAATTGAACTGAATAACATTATTTCAAAACGTTGGTCCAATGATTGGTGTCAACTTTTGAGCCTCATGTAAAAACTGTGTGACCCACACAACTCATTAAATGCTAACCAATTAACGTGTGTCTCTATTACTGTCTCCGTAACAGTTTGTATCAATTTAAGATCGAGTGTGGCTAAACTCTGTTAGGTTAGCCTTGAACCGGGTTTTTATTATGTTTTGCATTCTATTGGCATTTTTGTGTTTAGTCTGGCATGGAATCCACGATTATTTCAGCAGTTTTTTCTTCTTTAAAGTCTAAATACAAGTTGAGTTTCATATCTCAGTTAACGGTTCTGCTTGTTAAAAGCAGTCAAATTCATCGGAAAACATGCTTGTTGTTTGACTTACACAGCCAAGTAACCCACCGATTACCCATATGCTTCGTCGGAATTTACCATCTGCAAACATCATTGACACCTAGTGTCTTCATTCTTCAAAGAATCCGCTACTTCTCGGATAAAATACACATATCCAATGATTAGTGCTAGTATATCTCAAGCTGGTGTATGTACGAACACAAGAGAACAGAACAGTACAAAATGTGGGAAGTTGATGAAAAGACGCTCTCCATTTATGAACGTAGTGAGCATAGTTTAGTCCCAAGTTACCTCCAGTCTCATGCTGGTAAACTGATAGTATCAAACCAGATGCATCCAACCCGTTGACTTTTGTAAGTAGGAGTGCATTTGTAGTAAATAAGAATCAAGTACCTTACTGAGTTTTCAGCTACCATGTATCAGCGGTCATAGAGCGGAAATGCCGTGTCCAAAAGATCCAGTATATCATGAATAAGACTAGTTTAGCCAAACAAGCCATGAAACGAGGTTGTTGCTTAACGTTATCTCACTTGAATGACTGAACATAGAATGGATGAAAGCTTTCAAAATCGTCACGGATCAAATATAGGTGTGGTACAACGAGCACAATTTTGATTAGCCACCCTGTTAATGCATGGATGTCACGCTTAATTTATATTACCGAATCATCACCATTACTAAATAAACCATAAAAATAACTTACATTATGTATTTTAATTTTACCCAACAATTGAGATGGAATGATTGGTTGAAGGTTGAAATTCTAATGGTCAACTGGTGTTGACAACGACTGGTTGAGGACGAAAAGTCCGTCCAGCCTTGAAAAAACTCATAGAAGTTTCACGAATTACATTGACCAGAAACGTTATAACCCTCGATTGTAACAGCTAGACATGAAACAATCCGATGGTTAACAGCTTATCAGTTTGTGCAATAACATTTTATTTCTGTTCCATCGTTAAACTTTTCACATTTAGTGTGTGCAACACGTAGATAGTATGAGGTATAAAAGTAAACTATAATTTGGTTTAAACATGTTCGAGGCCCTCGGGGGAAAAAACTACTTAACATATAGTTCCTTTCTCATGGGATATGCCGGCTCAAGTAACTGTGCTTCTTTTTCAACGGTTAGGCAGCATAGCACCTTCATTTTCTCGTAGTTGAATTACCCTAGTCTCACACACTGTACTCATATCTGTTCCGCAAAGCATAAAGCAACCAACCGTAGGTGAACAGGTCACTCTCATCGCTTGGACTTGTTTGGATAAGTATCTACGTACTTCAAGTTTCCTGACTTATAAAACGGGAAGCAGCAATAATCTATTTCTCATTGGTTTTTTATTAATTTAACCTAGTTCTGACGTTTTGTTCTCTTGGATGACAAACAAACAGAAACATTCAGTCGGACAGTAGAACGTGACTGACATAACGTAATCGATGTACTTTGTGTTGTATAACAGGCAGTTTCGTTTGTGAATAGTAAAATGTGCACACTTCAGAACTAAAGGATAAGTATCAACACTGGAAACACTATGGACCAGAACCGTGTATTGGAATAGTGTGTACGCGCTATGGGAGACGTGCCACCGGGGCAAATGACAATGTACTGCTGCCCAATGTGTGTGAATACACGTTAACCGTGCAAATGAGTGTACACTTTCGTGGTCCTATGTTGTAGCATAGCCTGTATGGTTTTTCATGTAATAAACAACTTCGCGGGCCAAGCGTCTTCTGTGGTCACAACAGTGTGATCTGTCTCTGCCACAACAGAGACATTCAGTTGGACAATGAAAAGTTAACTGACACGATAAAGCCAATGTATCTTTAACGATAAGAAACACAAAGATAACATCACGAAGTTGAACACAGAACGACAAAGGAATAGTGTGGTACTGTTCAAAATACTTTTGAAGATGAAAAGAACATATGTGGATAAACAGATTCAATGGTATTCTACGTTTGCAAGACTGGTTGACAGCTACTTCTGCACAAAAACTTGGATTAAGTCACTGAACATTAAACGCCTTCATATACGTCATTGTTTCCGAAAAAAGGCCATTCACGAATCATATGTTGATCACCTGTTTGCATAATGTATTTACAATCGTGTTCACCTATGTTTGCACAATAACCTGAAGGTTACTGTTGGGTCCCTATGTAACCATTATGTTGTGGATAGGTTGCTGTCGCTTTACTAAACATCAAACCTTTGAATTTAGACTGCAGGTTGGTGTAAGCTCGTTTCTGTATGCCTTGAGTTGCTTCGTACTGTTCATAAGGCTTAAAATTTTTATCGTCTACCTCACTCTTAATTCTGTCTCTATCCAATAATTATTTTCAGTTTTGCTGTCGCTATAGAACAAGTGCTTTTTTGCGCACATTATCATTGTCAATCCTCTGTTCGATTAGTATGATGACTACAATAGTTAGCTTACCTGAACTACGTTCAATTATATCACCAACAGCATACTCCTTACCACTGACCCAACCCAACAAGCTTGGCCTCCCGAATCAACAGTCAGAACGCTCACTGCATTTGCACACGATGCTCCTGTCACAAGTTTGGACCCAGGCGAAATTCAGATTGTTCACAACTGATCCACTCCAAATAAGTCATGTTATAATATATTTCAAAATAACGAACGCTTTTATGAGGCGATAACTTTAGTTACATAAATTAGTTAAACAGAGAATTCAGAAACCGTTTTTTGTACAATGTATCTCTCGAGCACATTCCGCTGCATCTCATCAGGTACAAACTGCAGTCTGTGGTTTTATATATAGCAAAGTTCAACGAGCATTGTGAAGCTAAACAACAAAATCAACAAACACACGCACACACACACGTACACATCAATTACCAGGGCAATTTGGTACTGACGAACAAATCTTTCTGTACACAGAGGGGTGGCTTCCAATTGCTCATTGCTACCGCCTCCGCGAACCGGAGAAGCCTTCGATTTTTTGTTGCGTAACGTATCCGAAACGCCTTCTGCAGGTTCAGTTGGTATCGCAAAATAAATAGGTGTCAGGCGATTGATGACGCTGGTTCCCTGTGACTTGTTACATGAATTATGCTACGTTCAGCTCATTTTCTGCAGATATATATAAAACATTTTGTACTAAAGTGTCTGTAGTAAGACAGAACCATACGCTTAATAAACAGTCTTTGGCTTGTGATTTTCACCGGAATCACTAAGCTGTTGTTTAAATATGTCAGTTAACTTGAGATTATTAAAAGTGGACGTCTGTTGTCTCATCAGTGTTTGTTAATGGGCAAAATTAGCGGGAAATTAATGTGGCTGGCTAATGCAAGAAAGATGATGAACAGTGACCAGGGGCACAAAACTACCAATCTGTGAGTCATAATGATGTTCCATGTGAACAGAGACAAATTTGAAGCAAGATAGCGTTACCATACATATTATTACCAAAATAAAATGTCACATTTCTCAGTAGCACCGAACGTTGAGAATTTTCCAATTTCAACTAGGAGTTTATACGGAAAAACAAATGTGTCGTTTGAAGTGATGCCACAGTGTGCGCGACTTTCAAAAGAATTATCCACATGCATAATAAACTTGTAAATCAGGTGTAATATTAGCAGTCTACTTACTTTGGGTACTGACCGCTCTCACACTAACGGCTTTTGGCGTCTGCCATTATAGAAGTGCAATTCTTTTGTCAGAAGCAATCAACATGGGGATCATCCACCAAAAGTGAATGTGTTGATTTACCACCAAACACTACTAAGTTTCTACATAATTCACAGACAACCGGAAAAGGATCACTAGAAAACCGGGTAGAGCGTATTGTTAAAATTCAAAACAACGCTTTTTATTGCTTTGCAGATGGAATGATTCTTTGATTGATTTGGATAGTACCGATGGACATATTGGAATTCAGACTTGTTATAATCTACTAACGAACATTCTAGAACTTTCGTACCCACCTTGAACGATCTACATGAAATAACTCACAGCCTGTTACTTCCTGGATAACATCATTAACGCTGACAGCGTTCTACACTCAAAGAAGTTTGCAAAATTAGTCAAAAAGATTGCAGACCTAATGGAATACTCCGAGTAAACACTAAACACCTTCATATACGAAACTGTTTTCGGAATAAATGCAGTTGAGTTATATTTTGATCATTTGTTTGCACAATGCTGATAGTTGACACTGGGAAATACTAGACATTTCCGATGCTGCCTACAGTTTAGATTTAAGCAAGGAATGCAGAAGGTTGAGAATATTGCTAGTTTGGGCGACTACGAGAGAGTAATTCATGAACATTATATAATATAACTACTAATTCAATATATATACATAAGGGCACTGTGTTGCAAGAGTAAAGACGCTGAGCGTACATCCAGGAGGGAAATGAACCAAACATCGGAAAACTGCTTTCTAACTAACGATTCAAGATGCTCAGCTCGTAGTTCAAAATTTCGACGGAAACTCCAAGACTGATTGAAATCATGCTGGGGGTACGGATAAGATTAAAATCAGACCACACCGTTGGTGTGTGTTTCCATTTTGAAAGATAAACTTCTAAAGAAGGGCTTAGCAATAAATAAATAAACCTCTACTGATTTTGAAGAGTGTAGTTTCACTCTCAATAAACTGAGATGATTCTCAGCCTTATTAGTTTTGGGAAAACGAATAGACAATACTGTGTTTCTTGGTTAATTTTCAATTTAACGTTACTTTTTGTTTTACTAGTCTTGTCATAGATATACTTTCAAAATATTTTTCCAATGTTCTATATCTTGACAATTAAAATCCAATCCTTTTAATAGATAGAAAACTTAAGGCTTGATTCACATGAATAATTGGAAGTACAGATTTGCTTTTTTAATCAGAAGCTGAGTGCATATAGAAATAGACCGGAATTCATCATCTTCAGCTATTGATAACATTCTGTCGAATCTTTTACAAACTGTTCGGTTTGATTTTGTAAACTTCACTCCACTTTCAATGGGTTATAGAAAAAACCACTGACTAGAACAATGTCTATTCGAATCTCCATAGAACACAATGAGCAAAACAAACGTTGTGATTAATTGATTAACATATGTTATTTCTTGTTAACAATAGAGAATTTTGAACATAGGGAAAATCTGATCAATAATAGACAGAAAATTTCGCTTTTTCAAAAACAAGTCTGAAAATTTATTTGTAATTACTTGGAAAACCTTTCACGCATAAATACCTGTTTAAATACATAAATAACTACTTCAAATATGTTGAAAGCACAGATAGTAGAAACAGTTTAGGTATGTTAATGAAGAACGTTTGGTTTCGGATTTTGTTGTGTATGCGTGAACTTTTATGTTTAGGATATAGACTGTTTTCTTATCCCTAAAACCTATCATCGCATAAGGAAAACACTGGAATTATTTAAAGCAATTCTCGTTTATAAATTAGATTAAACAGTTTTAAAGAAGCTAGCAATCTACTTGCTATGAAACGCTCCTGTGTCCGAGGGCAACAGTGACATGGACAATCGCGCTATTTTCAAGCTGGCGAATGACAGTAAATATTATCACACCACAAGTCGGTTGGGGCTTTCATATCCTGTTGCCACGTTGTCAGCAGTATAGTCCTAAAGTAACCGCTGGTGGCTGCACTGAAACACTAGTCTAGATGTGCAATTTTGCTACCGTCTTAAAAGGGTAGCCCTATCGAGTCAGATTTTACATTTGTGACCAAAAAAATATAACCTAAAACGCACTTTAAGCAGTACAATAAGTAACAAGCTCTCCGGTGTTTGATCAGTGGCAAGCAGAGCAATATGTTCTCTGACGTTTAAGTAGCAACGGAATGGGTAATTTTCAGACCTCTTTGGCCCCTATCATATCGCATTTATTAAACCGAAAGCTGGCGGTACTATTCCAAGAGTGTTTTTATGGGCAAGTAACATCAAGCATGTGTGTTTGCTAAGATAATCAGTGGTAGTGTTACACTAAATTGTTTGCGTACATCATTTCGGGATATCATGTCATTTTTGAGGCTAGTGAGATAATGCCAGAAGTTTCTTCGACAGTTCCAAGTTAGAGGTCGGACTAATCTATAACTTAGGCGTTGCGGAAATAACAACATCACGTTGCTGAGTGCGAAATGTCGATGAACTCCATGGTTGTCAGGGGAAAATTTGATCTTTTATTTCTGTGCTGGGACTATAAAAGTTTCTCCAATCAGCTTTGTAAAATGTTACGTATCATCTATACTGCCAGCTGGAATTATAGATAACTTGTAGTTGATACTGACGCAATCCTCGAAAGTATTCCGGTAGGTTACTTTCATCCACCGTGGCGTTTCCACATGAGAGCACTGTGAGCCTTTCATCAAACTACTTCTTCTACCATGTATTTCTCTTTTCAACTGCGTGAGAGAAACGAAACAGTCCATTGCATATGAATGCACCACATAGCGAATAATCCTCTGTCCTTGACATGAAACGTACGTTCCAACAACACAGTGCAGTAACGAGGATCTCACTTGCTCCACCAAATAACAAACGGAAGTTTATGGTATGCTAATGTTAGAATCCGAAAAGCCAACCGTCTCTGGTGCGAAAATGTCTAAGATCTATTTCATGGACAGCTTATGAGGTCGTTTTTCAAGTGGTTTCCGGAAATCAGCAAGTTCCCAGAACGTGCTTGAAAAAAACCATTTGTGCATTCTTCTTTCATGGATATTATTAAACACGTATCAATTTTAGATTTTATTCAAACGTTTTTCCATTCCCCAAAAATCAAACAACGCGCGCTTATACTCTTTCGGTTTAGTACAACTTTTCTATGTGGATTCCGTCTTTTATAGATAGGAATATAGGTTTTATACTGTCACTACCCTGATAGTACACATGTGAAGTAAGAAATGGTTTCACCTCCGAAAGAGTGAATTCTTCCTCCATATCTACACGGTAGATAGTTTAATTTTCTGGCTTGTCAAACATACATCGGTCAGATTTAGCAGTTGTTTATTAGAGCACCTGAGGCCTCATACCAATATGAACTAGTCAAACAACGGTAATTTCTTAAAAGCAGGAATAAACACAAGCTGGCATCAGAAGTTCAACGAAACTATGTTGATCGGAACTCACCAGTAGGCTCTGGGTGCATAGAAGTGGTTGGAGCAATATACGGGATTGTGAATGTATGTGTGTGCATTCCCTGTCAATTTCTGCTTGTCTGTAGTAGACAGCCTGCATGATTTACATTTGGGACTAATGAAATTAAGCGAAATGCTAATATATCACGTCTTTTTTATGCTCTGATTAAGTTGTTAGGGGCCAACTCAGTTTTTCAAACGAAGATTTCCTGTCTCGGCTGTGTGAACACTGGAGTTTTTGCTGCCCTTACAATGCCAAAAAGCGATAGCATAGACATGATGGTTTTCACTGGTAGTGTAGTTGATCTGATCTATTTCCACTGCAGTTTATCAAGTTGCCATCCAACAAAAAAATAACAAGAAACGATGTCAGTTTTGTGAGAGAGGAAGTCCGGTTTCGAATTCACCCAAGTTACTGAGTGTAGTTCACATAGAATTAGCTCGCTGTTATCCAACCGATTTCTTCACCACGGTATTGATCTCATTCTCTAATATTCCCAAAACAGCTTCAGGGACGACTGATCCAAATCTGATGGAGGGTATGTTAAGCTGAAATAAACTTTACCATCAATATGCCACGGATTTTCTCGACAGTCCAACCCACAAAAAGGTATTCACAAAGGTGATATACGGGAAAGAGTTATTCGTTTGATAAAAAGGCTATTGACTTCATTGACACAAAACAGATAACCAAGTGATCAACTATCGACCAGTTTTTCAGGTGGGAGGAAAAAATCATTAATAGCCGGCTCTCTTTGCGACCACAGAACCCACTTTCCCTACCAGTTCCAGATTTAAATATGTTACTGTTAATGGAATCAAACATTATAACTCTCTAACACAATGTACAGTGTGACAGCTAAAAAAGAAGACGGAAAGGGATACAGTCGCTGACAAAGTCACTCTGGAAACTGTTGACTTTAAATGATTTTGGATGAGACTCAATTGTGAAAAGTCAGCGCTTCGACTGGATTCGAACCAGCCCTGACTTTTCACAATAGGGTCTCATCCAAAACTATGTCTGCCAAACTCCCTATTAGGACTACAGGTGAGTTAAAAATGGTCTAAAATGTACCTTGTTTTTAAATCAAAGGAATTCGTGTTAGAAGCCAACGAGTTTAGGCTTCAAAATCAATGACCCGTGGATCAGTTCGCTGTGTGAAATCCGGCGCAGGTGTTGTACTGAATGAAACTAAGAGCAAAACACAAAGGCATGTGAGGAGTTCATGCCTGCTCAAAGGCGTCCTGTGAGTCTTGCACATAAGTTGCTGACGTAACTGACGGTGTGGCTACTAGGTTTGTTAGTGTTATTCTTATATTTATTGTGGTCGCTTTGTTTTATTGGATATAAATCTTGTATATAACCGCTGTCAAACATTAGTGATGGTTTTTTTCCTCTGATGTTAAAAATAGGACATTGTCCCGTCCTGGTTTACTGGACATCTTAACCCATTATCCCTATTGCGATTATTTCAATCAAACAATAAAGAAATCACAATTCGTCTGTAGCTGGTTCTTACCATTATTCTCATTATCCTGTTTTATTGCTTCATTGTCACCAGAAGAACTCCTCACTCCCACGATGTACATGTTTGCCTGTAAGGTCAAAGATGAGAGATAATAAACCCAATCACATTGCACAGCCTTTATTACAAACGAACCGGAAATCTAAAAGTACATCATCCGAATAGAGTACAATCACAGGAAATACGGTAATGAGGTCAACTGCACTCTAGCTCTTGCAATGCCCTTCTTGTATGTTATCATTGTAAATATAATTTAATTGCATTTCATCACCATATCGATCATTGTTTTCACTTTTTGCAAACAGGACTTAACGTGTATGGAAAGGTTGTTTCAAATTAAAACTGTCATGTCTTGCTTTGTTTTACACAGAACTGGTGGTCTAGCCATGTGGTGCTGTGAATGGTTTATAATTGTGTTTTCATGTCTATCACCACTGGGAATTCAGTTCTTGTAACTTGATTACCTGGTTCCATGATAACTGCTTTATGTGTATGATTTTGTGACGTGTACTGGTGTGCATTCAAAATGAACATGTTGGAGCAACTTGCACACAACTGAGCCACCATCAAGCTTTAAAGAAGCAAGAGGCTTATACCTATAATGTATGACGCTCTCCGTGATGCATTGACAAAGGTTGCGTATGTGTGCACTTCGTTAAAGT
>JTDE01000722.1:165315-202884 GCA_014338405.1 Paragonimus skrjabini miyazakii
CAAATTCGCATCAATGGAGATGTCGACAGCTGCACAGATTTCTGCTACTTGGGCAGCAATCTGTCCACCGATCTATCCGTGGACCGCGAATTGAGAGCTCGTGGGGCAAAGGCTAGTACTGCTTTTGGACGTCTTGAAATACGTGTTTGGAAGAATCACAGCCTGAAGCCGAGCACTAAGCTCTTCGTCTATCGCTCAATAGTGCTCTCTACACTGCTGTACGGCAGTGAAACGTGGACATTGTATCAGCGGAACGTGCGTTATTTCAGCCACTTTCATTTGCAATGTCTAAGACGCATCTTGGGTATTTGGTGGTCGGACATGGTTCCGAACACTGAGGTACTGCGGCGAGCGGATATGAACGGGATGGAAGCCTTGCTGATGTTGAATCAGCTTCGTTGGCTGGGTCACGTCCGTCGGATAGGCGATGACCTTATCCCGAAGCAGGTGTTATATGGACAACTGAGATCAGGTAACCGAAATCCTGGTAGCCCAAAGCTGAGATACCAGGATGCTGTGCAGATAAGTCTTTCATGTTGTAAAACTGATATTAGATGTTGGGAGGACTTAGCGTTGAACCGGACTGCCTGAAGGAATACGATTCGGACGGGCGTCCGTGAGTTCAACGAGCGGTTATTGCACGGCCGAGAACGAGAGCGCATGGTACGCATAGGAACCATCGGTGCCATAGGTCGTGGTGACACGACTATATGGCGTTGCGATGTGTGCGGCCGCGAATGCGCTGGCCGTTTGGGATTAGTTGGTCACCAGCCTACTCATAATGCACTGTCGGCGAAGAGACAACGAGTACGTTAGGATCAGGTAGGTCATATCAGCATATCCATTCTACTGCTGTTAACTACTGCATCGACCAAGACGATGGTCGTTTGGCAACTAATCTGCTCCTCTTTTCAGAAACTTGGGTGTCTGTGATCTTGTACCTATTCTTTTCTTGAGCGTTGTTGGTGTATTGACTGATGAATCGTCTGTCTGGTACTTTCGTCGTTCAACTTCGAATTTTTTCATCTTTATCCTCTCTAGAATGCATTAACATGCACTCGTATACTGAAATGCTTCTTGTATTATATTTTACATATATTTCTTCCTAGTACAGATCTTGTCATTGCAGTCTCTCTCACTGTTTATTTTCCGAGAGATAAGGGTTTCCTTTTCGTGCTAGCCATTCAATTGGTTAACCAGCAGTGGCCGACTAGACACAAAGGCCTCACTCACACACCTACTGGTCTTATTCCTTCGGGTTTACACCGGACACGTGGTGTGTGAGTGGAACCGCAAGTGGTGCAGCGCAAGTCACTTGAGGTGATGGGTTAAAGCGCAGGCGTCCTTTAGCTTCGGTCACCGTGACAGGCTAATCCGTTTCGAATGCTGCCAACCATTAGTGAAAAGGTATAGCTTTTGTCTAATAGGAGGAATGCACACTTGAACTCAATGGCACAATCGGGAACTACTAGATTCTGGCGTGCACCCTTCTTTGATTTGACGACGTTCTTTTTCCATTCACGTGAAACAACTTACTGGCTGACAGACCCTTTCGGTAGCCTCCCGTATGACAACAAAAACATACATGTTTAACTCATCCAGTCACTCTTTGACACGCACTGGCCAAGCCTGTTTATCTCTTGAGCGTAAACGGCTCTCGCACTGGTTGATAGTTTAACCTTGAGGTTAGACACCTGTTGTAGTTACGTTTGTGTGCGCGTTTACACCGCAACTTCTGTCGTTGTTAGCCCGTTGATGTACGATTCGACAAGTTGTCTCACCTTGAGTTTCCGTTGTCAGACGTAATTGACAGCTACTTTTGCCTCCATAAAATGATCATGAATATGAGTTCAATTGGACAAATGAAATTTCTGTTTGCATCTGCTCGTCAAATTCGCTACTAACACATATAGCTTTTGGATCTCTTTCGTGTTGTGACTTCCTTCTGGGATCGTTCAACGACCAGTCACTCATTCGTTAACCAAGGGCCCGGTAAAACAACCACACGTATTGAGTTCAAATGATCCCATAAATAGAACTTTAGTGAAAATCAGGATGTAGGTAACTGTGACATTTTGAAATAGCATCGAAAATCGCATGCCGCACGAACTTGAATGCTGATTGTGCATGTGCTTCCATTCAGCCTAAAACAGAGCAAGCCATTCACGTAACATTACCGTCCAAATGTAGGGCATTCGCCAATAATAGATCTAACCCCAAAACAGGCTGCTTTTTGAACGACGACTATTTCTGTGCTTTTTCTTCTAATGTTTCGTCTAGTAATTGTTTCTACTTTAAACAGACGGTCCATTTGATCGCGAGCAGTACGCTTCAATCGTTCATCTTCAAAACAACGCAAATTATGCACGTTAATGGGCGCTACACCATTTTACGTTAGGATAGTTATTTACAGAGAACATCAGTTGGCCTACCTTGAGAAAAAACACTACTGAATCTTCGTTTTTTCTAGGGCCTATCAGTAATATGTATCCTCCGCCAAACGGGGAACTGAACTCTACTGCTACATTTGTTGATCGGTGCTTCTTGGACTTTACGTAACTAGGGGTTATTATTAGACGGACAGTAAAACAACTTTCAGCATGTTTGACCACTACAATTTTACACGTCAAAGGCAAGTTGCACGTGTCTTTATCGGACGTGATTAACGGAGTGTGAAATAGAGAAATAAAAAGACAAACTCAAAGAAGTTCGTCTCTGAAATCATAAACATCAAACGATAATGGTAGAGTGAGATGAAAGTAGAAAAAGTCTGATTCGCTCATCGGCATTCGAGCGTAAATCAAACGCACCTCAAAAACAAAAAATAACCTACTAACGTTAACATTAGGAGTTGCATACTACTTAAAAAGATTCGGACAGCTGTAACGAGCAGTTTGAAGGCTCGGAACACCATCACTAATGGAAGGAACGTGATTGGTGTTTTTAACTTTATTGAAAATATCCTAGTGTGAGCTAATGGAATATAGTTAACAGGATAGTATCCTTACTATCTACTTGGACGATTTACAGATCCACTCTTCTTACTGTGATTAAACAGCTAGGCGCGGTGGATAGGTTATGTGTAATATGTAACACGAGTTTGAGGGTTGAGTTTAGACGCCGTTCAGATGGATTTATTGAACGCTCTATGTCTCGTCAGCCAACATGAACGGGACACTACATGAATTTCATAGGTTTTGTTCTTGTTGCCTATAAAAGGTTACTGATACATACATTGTTTTACAGAACGTTAAGAATATGTTGCTGGAGTAGATTATAAATTTAGCAAACAGTGTCGCATGGAGAGTTTCCTGCTGACACGTTCCCGGAACGTCTCAGTTGGAAACAGGGCGAACTTGACTCTGCGGAAAATGCATTTGTGAGAGTCTCTAACAAACTGTCTACGTCAACCTCACTTTCAAAGGTGGCAGTTTGGTGAACACTCTTGGAAAGATTATGAGTGCCGCGTTAAAACGTGTGTATAATGCAGTAAAGCTTGTCCTGCTCTCACAAACGACTAAGCTACCTCTACCTCTGATCAAAAGGCAAATCCCCACGTTTTCTATCAGTCATTGTATCTGCAGTTGCAGGAATACTTCACTCATATAACAGAAAATATGTTTGAAACCAGTCAAGTAGCAAATCCCTTAGTCATTTCAATTAAAAAAATTTGCCTCGCCAGTCAATAACACTGCGAGGAGAAAGCGCCGTTCATTCCATTGCAAGTCAGTTACCGATTACAGGTCACAATGTCGATATCTCCTCTTCCTTTAAAATCTGGGTGAAGGCTCACAGCTCCCAAATTCTCAGGTATAGCAAAGTAGCGTCGATCAGCCGTAGATAGCCATTTCTATGCACGCAGAAACAAATGATTGTCAACCTTTGCTCGCCGAGTCTGGCCTTAAGTGTCCTCCAGGATCTCGCCCGATTTATACTTTCATCCGTCTCATATAAGTTCGGTTATTTTGTTTTCATGCTAGTCACATACTTACGACAAACGAGAGTGCGCAAAAAGAATCTATAACGTAATTTCTGTCTTCTAACTATTCTATTCAAATGGCTCGAAGGGACTTAATGTTTCAAATTTCACGGAGCCGAAACTGTCTTCCATTTAACCGAAGATAAGTTGAGTTCAACAAAATTGACACACCCTATTTCTTTTATAGAAATATGGTTCGCTTCATTAGAGCAGCTGTCGTTTCTCATTTTTGAATCATGTATTCTGAGTGACTTTTCATCAACAATAATTCGAGAAAACAATTACTACCAAAACTGAAATGTTATTCCGTACAATACTGAAGAAATGCATTAGGTGGAGGATGATAAAAATCGTTATCATTGATAGTGTTCAGTAAATAAGTATCTTGACAATTTGGTAATTTATTAATAGACGGGTTAGTATAATTACAAATACCTAGTGTTTCTCTGAATGGTTGCATTAGGAAATACGCATCCACACAAATGATAAGCATTGCACAAGGCCGTCTCATTCGCCTCATGGTTCACAATGTCTGTAATCATTCGTTTTTTTATTTTTACGAGTAATTCACAATTTTCGCTTAACCTTATGATCAGTTTATGTCCCAAACTATTTTCGGGTCGTTCACCAATATTTAAAATGTGTGTATTGCTAAAAAAACCTACCGAGATACAGATAACACAGTTTATGAAGAAAAACAAACAGTATTTAGTATTCAAACAAAACGATAATTTATCAAAAGTCACAACATGGCGAATAAGCTCATCTTCGGTGTGTCATTTTCAGGTGAATACAACACGATAAACACAAGATATTTTGCCAAGTCAGGACTGTATGGAACCTAATACAGTTTAGATCGAGTGTCACGTGAAGATTGCGGACATGGTTACTGTGATTCCGTGTCAGTTGTTCCGATGACGGCAGGCCACGATAACATCAATGCTTGAACAAGACTTCTGTGCTCACCGATTAGAGTGTCGCAGCCGGATTCCGACTGACAGTTAATTTCGTAATTATTTGGCTGTATTTGGCCTGAAGAAGACACGTCAAAAACTAGCTTGTCCATCACGTTTTTACTGTTTAAATCTGCGAACATATTTGAACAGGTGAAACCATAACTGCTTCTACAAACTTTCCGGCTAGGCTCTATCGAAAATAAACAGCAACCTGGAGTTTGACAACTGATTAGTACAAACGTTTGCAGAACGTTATCACTGCCGGGATTGCAACACCAACCTACGTTCCACTGAGGCTATCGTGTTGGCTACTGCTCTGTTGACCCTACAACAACCATAATCGCATCCAAACACTCATCGACATTCGCGTTTGATTAGTGCTTTGAGTGTCTTTGAGGATTTAGCCATGAGCCGATTAAACAATTATTGTTTTCTTTCTAGATGATCGGGTAACTAAACTGCTGCTCACAAGCGCCTGTCGCTTAACTTTCCGCTATGATTGTTCAGTCTTTCTAAAGACACGATCAATACAAATGTTTAATGAATCAAAATGCAAATCCTGTTCGTGGCAGAGATATGCACTACTGATGAGCCCTAACAAAAGTAGTAGGGCAGTATGATGACAATTTTCAAAAGGTCGACTAAGAAGCGAAGTTTAAAAGTCACCATCGATTGTAAATTACACTCAATCTAGACCAATTAAATCACCAACTACACATACGTCCACTCCATAAAGTTCAGTGGCAAAGCTTTTCGCTGTTGTACCGATCGCTTTACCTTCTCATTTCTGGAGTTAAGTTTGAATTAGAATAGCCTAGATGCATCCTAACTTACATGATTATTTAAAATACAAACGTTTGAACGTTTCTCGAGTGATGAGGCAGTATACAGGAACATTCTACTACACCATGTAAAAACAGCCGTTTCTGTTGCGCTTTTTCAAGTTTAGAGCCGAAACTTCCCAATCAAGTGAGACACTGTAGAGTGCCGTGAGTTTTTAATTCTGTAGATGTAATAGCTGGTTCATTAATTACCATCATATTCCAATTATATTCTTACCATACGCTAGTATGGTTTGCTATATGTTTAAGCTGCACTCCTAGTGTTGCTAGCCAACAGCGCAGATGGCACACGGGTTATTTATTCAAGAAAGCAACACTGGGATTATGCGTTTCAACTAGACAACAAAAAAACACTCATCTACGTACGGTACTGGGCCCAGAACGTCAAAGCTGCCATAGCCGTCAATGTTCAGTTCCTTTACGTACCAAGAACCGCTTCATGCGATGTCGCACTCCGATGTTTCTTCCTGTATTTTTCCTGCGGCTATTTTAATGTCAAAATTTACGCTCTGGCCCTCCATTACTGAATAGTAGTGATGTGAGTAGTATAGCACAATCTCTCTTCCACACTACGCTGGGAAGTTTCTATTATCGTTGAGCATCAGATTTGTTTCCGAATATCCAAATTCTTTCGGCAAAAATTTCAAACAGTGTACAATTAAAAACTACATTCAACAAGCGTGCACAGTGAACTTCTTGGTCTAACGTGTGAGTCGAAGTTGAAAAAAAGAATAACAGAATAGCAGATGACAACAGAACGGTGAAACGTTATGTGACATAAGGTTCAGTTTGCAAAGCCGCATCCGAATCTCGAGGCAAAATTGAACGAGAATGTCGGTTCGGTGAGTACGATTACAATGTGTATGTGTTTTAATCCAGTCCAAAACAGAGCAAGCCATTCACGTAACATTACTGTCCAAATGTAGGGCATTCGCCAATAATAGACCTAACCCCAAAACAGGCTGCTTTTTGAACGACGACTATTTCTGTGCTTTTTCTTCTAATGTTTCGTCTAGTAATCGTTTCCACTTTGAACAAACGGTCCATTTGATCGCAAGCAGTACGTTTCAATCGTTCATCTTCAAAACAACGCACATTATGTACTTTAGTGGGTGCTACACAATTTTATGTTAGGATAGTTAGTTGTGAAAAAAATAGGTTGGTCTACATCGACAGAAAACATATTACTGAGGCTTCACCTTGGTATAATGATTATCAATATCATTATAAGGCCATTGCTGAAATGTTTAAGTTACACCGGTTCCAAAAACGGGGGGAAAAGGAAAACAAGCCCTGACGGCTATCACTCTGCCCTCTTTAACTTTTGAAAAGCTCCCTTTTTTCTGAAATAAAACCACAAACCCCAAATAAAATCGGTGTACCCTGACTTTCTTTGTTCAGTTTACTTCCATCTCTCTTAGCAAACCATATAGAACATTTTTAGGCACTTGTTTTTAATTTCGACAATGCGTATGAAATCCTCCATCAGAACTTTTTCCGTATCCTCTTTCAACCTTTCATCTCTAACCCCGCTTATCCAACATGTGTCAGAGGCTATTTCAATAATCGAATGTAATTTCCATCTTTGCTTGATCACTCTTCGTTCTCATGTCTCATTAGCCACGGTGCCCCTCAAGTTATCATAAATGCTTACATTCTTGTACCTAAGAAAGGATTTGTTCAACTCATGATACGATCGAGAGTTGAGGTTGTGCAAATCGAATTCATGAAAAAAGTGATGTTCTACAACGTATTACAAATAAAAATAAAAATGTTCTTGAAATAACACAATCTATTCGCTCGCTAAGATGCGTTCCTCAACTAATGTACATAACTCGTGATCCTTTGCCTACGCAATTTTAGTTCATGTCAATATGCCCCACATCTAATTAATTTGATACTACATTTGCTTCTAACTCGATTTGGTTAATCTGCATTTTTCCAAGGACGGCTCCTCTTTTTGTTGTCTGACTGGTAGAAACGTTTCGTACGTTGGGAGTTTTGTTAGTCGTTCACCCACTGTGCTTACCAGTTTTACAACCAATGACTTTACGCCTGTAAAGTGTTCTCTTAAGTGTTTGGCTTAGAGTACCGGCATCTCCCTAACCAATCTAGATCCGTTCATTTATTCTATGCCTAGTACAGTTTGTGCTACACTTCACAAAACTGCTTAATGATTTTTCCCTTCTGCACTATACAATTTGCTTCTTCACTGCGTTTTTAATTTCACAAATTTGCCTCATATCTGAGACACTCTTTACAACGACGTTACACTTGGTCATCCTGATGAAATTAATTCCAAGCTGCACGGTTTGAACAAATTGTTGTTGAACCAACTGAAAAAAGCCCACTCTTTTGGACAGCAACTAACTCAGTGGAACGAGACATGTTGAGGTCATATTTCGGCAATATCAACCCAAAATGCTGTTCCTGTCATTATTCCAAATCTAACCTTATCACAATTGGTTCTCTTCTGAATTGCCCAGTTTGCCGACCTACTCACTAGTACTAAAATCTTAATTTTCAACGATGACGTCGAAGGATTTCAGCGAGCACTTCAGAAATCCAACCGGGACAGTCTACCTTCTTAATAATATGGCATATTCCGTCTGATATCATTCGATGGGTGAACAGCGAAGTCAATGTGTAAAGCTTCAAAGCTGCCTGAGTGATTTCGATTACAACACTCTGAAGTAGTTGGAACGTTGAGTACCGCAACCTACCCGAAAATTTGTATCCTTTTTAGTCAATTCATTTAAACCATGTTAAACACAACGCTGAACTTGTCAGAGGTCGTTCGTACTAAATTCGGCTGGGATATTTTACTCCCGCTGTGACTTTGTTGATCAGCTGATAGGGCTCATAACGTGAGGACATGTTGTTCTGGTTACTGTAACTGAAGGAGTCAAAATCTATTTTCTAAGTCTACAGAAAAGTCTTCAAATACCAGACGAATATACATTGGATTAGTTATCCAATTCAAAATAAATTACAAATAACCACGTACTACAGTTACCTCTAATCTAAGCTCGTTAAATCATAACAATGGACAGCTTTCCAGCATCTGAGTTCTCACTTTCTTTTTCTAAAGTTTAAAAACCTCCCATACATCCTCACGGTCAATTGGGCATTTTTTTCATCACTGTATTCTCCGTCACCTTCTATACTCATCGACCTTCCAACTGAACGCTTTACGACTGTATGCTGTCCTCTGAATTGGTTTGCTTAACAGCAATGATATATCTCTAACCACACTTGTTCAATTGCTATCCTCCAAACGATTTCAGCCGGTGACAATTCCTTCAACAACAAAATTTCAGTCATTCTCACCCATTGTACACGATACCTGTTCAGTGTACGTTCTCTATCAAAGTTTCATCAGATATGTAGACTCATTGTTTGCAAGGAAATGTACACAGGTTTTTAAGCCGAAAGTTTTGTTTGGGAACCGCAAGTGTTCTCCTTTCTAGGTCTGGACGTCTAGAAAGTATTCGAGCCCACATACAAACATGACTAGCAGTGGCAGTTAAGCATCAGTGAGACCCACTGATCTATTGCTGTCTGTGATAATGAGGATAACCAAGTTCTGCGAGGAACACATCTCTGAAACTTGGGGAAATGAAAGAACCTATGCTTCCGAGTCAAATCACGTAAAATAACACTGTAAAAATAAAACAACTTTTCACATTTTGGATAACCACGAATTCACAGTCGTGAAGTACTAGGTCGCATATTAGTTGAATGTGGTCAGGCTATTCACGTCAAGATATTAATGAGCAGTGTACATGTGCTAGTCATTACCACTGATCACAGGGTTTAAGACATACTGTTAGGACGGAAACAGACCACCCCCAACTCACTCCACAACTATCGACATGCTTGAAAGAAAACTGATCGTGTCCATCTGATTACTGAGTAGACAAAATATGTTGGAATAACAATGGGAATATCAAATTGCGATCACTCGACAGAAAAGAACAAGCCCTACTAAATGTGTGCTGAGTACTGATTTTTCCGGAGACACTAGTGTGTATAATCATAGAATTGCTCCGTACAGTTTGCGAAATTAAGAAAGTGTGCGATACCGCACGAACCTTTAATACATTTTAATTCGATTATGGATGTTTGGGTCAGCACATAATTAATTCAGTTACAATTATTATAAATAGGGTTTCGTGGAGGTTATATCAATCTGGTGGATTCAACTGTTAGGAAAGAATCACAGTGCGACAGAATTTACCGCCCAGGCTGAACACAATGTATTCAAACACAATAATATGACTATTATAACGTCCGCGGATTTCATTCGTTGTGAGCCTAATCGAAATGTCTATGCCAGTTAATCTAAGTCCACATGCGTCGTTGGCCACTTTAGGGGATCATACTGTATGCTGCCAACATTGGAAAGAACTTTCAATTTGAGAAACAGAACATGTTAGCCTTGAACTTCACTTCAACGAAAGTGTTCAGCATGCAGACAGTTAATGGAGCCATGTAACCAACTGGTTAAGACAATGAAACAGTATTTTGGTTTCAAAGGAAAACAGTTTTGAAGTTTTAAATAACTACAAATAACTACTAGCCGAAGCCCTGACTTTTCACAGTTGGGTCTCATCTAACTACACAGACGACTGAAGACAGAAACAGAAGACTGAATGTTTGTAATTGGTACGACAACCACATTTGCTCAGAACTTTCACGTTTGAGCTGCCTAAACGGTCAAATGGTCTGAAGAGTACACATAAATAACTGTGGACAGAGTTGAAGTAAGGTATCTCGGTAATGTCAGTAGAAAGATCGACGAAGTGGCGATTATTGTGTTCATCTCACAACCGCATAAATGAATTTTCAAATCCAAGTAGGAGAAAAGGCATGCACTACTGATGTGTCTGAACGAGGATACAACTCAGAGATAGACCTGTTTTCCAAAGAGACGCCTAGAGAAAGTATACACAGATAAGATGGCTACTGGAAACTTCGGCTGATGTTCAGCCTGTAGCTTTAAAGGAAATACTTATGCAACACGGTATACATTGAATATTGAAATGTGAATAGTTAAACGCCTTGGCTTACTTTACTACTAGTTTAAATTCTCCTGGGAGGAAAATGTGTACAGAAATAAGGAAACTGTTTATAACACAATAAACCAGAACCACTGGAGTTCATTCTGAAAACCCATGCTCAATTGTTTTAATCCAAAGAGTAGATTCTAACGATTTCAATACCTGGTAAATGCATAGTACTCCCTACAAATTAGTGAATAGTTCACTAGTTGCATGAATAAACTGCCATCTCTTACGTTCATGAAGACTTCTCTGACTTCGAACCAAAGATGATTTTGTTCATAGGTTAAACCAATGAATCAAAATTTCTTAAAACCAGAAATGTGGTAACAGCAGAACGGAACAGCTGCATAAACAGTAAAAAATAAGAAATTGTTTAGCCATCGAATAATACCTTAAGTTTCTGGTTTCAACTGATTATTACGTTCACTTGATTTGAGGGCTCCATACATTTTACATGAAGTCTCTCGAGGAACGGTATGAGTGTGAATGAACCAACCAATAAACAAGATTAGATAAGATAAGTAGACGTTAGAACATGAGATTCTAACAGCTGTAACGAAAAATATCCTCAGAACAGACCGATGGATTGAGGTCCATTTGAGGTGAGCTGGTGAGTAATGCTTTTAAGAACTAGTAGTAGCGTTTATTGAAATGTTGTTCTGTAGAAGTGAAATACAACAACACTTCGTTATCAAATTCATTTTTTGGTATAAAAACTAAAATTGGGGATAAATAAGATAAGTTAGTAAGTATTTGAACTATTCATGAGAAGTCTGGTCCATACAAATTGAACATCACTCACAGCTGATCACTATCCCACAGATATTTCAATCAGCGTGGCTGTAGTTCGAGTTCCAAAAATGGAATAGATATAAACTGCTGACGAGTTCTAGCAAGAATTCAACTCGAGCTAAACTCGTCTTTTCGGAAGCGACTGAAAGAAAGCTGCATGGGAGAACGACAACTGGGATCAATTGTGAATGGTGCACAAGTTACAGTTATTTTAAACTTTGGAATATGGCACAAAGTTAACACTAACATACGGGCATGTGTATATGATGCTGCCGTCTGCAGCGAGTGCCCACAGAAAAGCTGGTAGCTACATAGAAGCAGACAATCTGAGGAGGACGACCACTTTGCCAATCATGCCAAAAGTGTTCGTTGCGACCGTCCAAAAAGAATGATTCTACCTAATTTAAATGGTTTTAAAAAAAGGTGGTTTTTATGGGGAAGTGATCCTGATGAACTTTTTCATGATATGATGAAGCACACAGTACAGCAGACGCTTATGTTTGAAAAGAAACCATTTGTTAGGGCATTGCCCCCGTTAGTTAGTATGCGTTTGTGACCATTCAAATCAATGAACGCGAGCATAAGTTGACATATTCCTTAGACTTCAACGAGGGTATGCTTGCTAACCACGACTTGACCCAACAAACACAAGAGTGAAAGGGGGTCTCTATGAGCATGATGAGCTGCCAAGAGTTAACAATCACCAAGTGAATGAGGGGGTGCAAAAATAATAGTCACATGATTAATGCAAGTGATCAGCAATTATTCTCGTGTACAACAAGAACGGTATAATGCTTCAGACGACGTAAAAGGAAGACTGAGTTGTAGCCAAAAGGAATCTACGTCAAAATCAAGGATGACTCAATTCGATCTGTTGATCTGTCCAAATCTGATGTAACCTTGGTTATTTTCAAGGCTTCATCCAGACAATTGTTTAACCCTGTACTTGATTAAATGCATCATGTACACCAAGGCAAACCAAATAGGTATCTCACTAATTTGAGCCAGAATAGGATGGAAACGCAACTCTCAGTTGATGCATCTATTTAACCAAATCAATAAACCCGCACCTGACCCCACGCGAGCGCGCAGGCTACCTTGAATGAACACTTGCGTACGTAATTTGTACTCCTGTCGACGTCGTTTACAAATCCCAAGTTATCTGCATGGTGTGTTAGCAAACCACGCTTGCTTTCATGAGTGGAGGTGTTCTACAATCAACCTGGATGAACTGATGGTACATACAACCTACGTATAACAATCGTCATCAGCTGCGGTATTGTATGTGTTCAATACTGACACCAAACAGTAATATGAACGCGAAAACAAAAATCCAGTCTATGCACGAAGGAGAGAAAAACCGAGTTCAGAAAGCATTTATGCCTCAACTCAACATCAAGTTACTTATACCAAGCAGGCGAAAGTATCCCGTAGGTAGAAACCTCATGCCATTCACCGCTTTGCTTTAATATCTCACGTTATTTAACGCATACCCCACAAAATGCATCGCTTTAACCATGATTTTGCGACTTAATATGAAACAGAATTACAAGTTGGTATTTTTCGTGCAACCAGGTTATCCGCGGTTAGATTTTTGCCACGATCCACAACCACGATGTCAAAACTCAAGAAGGTTTGCAATATGGCCGGTTGGTCTGCGATAGTTGTGTAGTTGTGGGAATTTGAAACGGAATATAAGAAAGTTGTTTCCAAATGGGTTGTTTTATAATCAGCAAGCGCAAGTATTTACCCTTATCTTCTCTGTAAAGGAGTACCAAAGAAATATGTGTATCTGTTGATATCACTGTATGCCCAACCTGCAAGTAGGGTGAGAGTTTATGAACAACTGTCTCGGGAGCTCATCACTTCTAGTGGTGTTTGTCAGGGTTGTCCGATTTCTCCCTTCCTGTTCTATTTTGTCATGGACGACATTCTGGAGGGTGCGCTTGAGGAATCCAGTGAGCTTGGTGTTAAGCTTCTTCCCGGAACTAGGTTGACCGAATTGCAGTATGCAGACGACATTGTCTTGCTTAGCCCCTTAGACGAAAACATGCAGACCATGTTGGACAAGGTAAGTAACCGGGCTGATTTATATGAGATGCACTTCGCACCCTCAAAGTGCAAAGCGCTGCGTCAAGATCAAGGTATTCTCACTCCTACCTTATTCACTGCAAATAATCCGTTTGAGACTGGGAGAAATTTCACATACTTCAGCAACACTATCTTGTCAGCCCGTACTGTTGCTGATGAGATATCAACGAGGATAGCAAAGACATGACTTGTCTTTGCCAGTCTGCGTCGTCTGTGGCGTCGAAAAGACGCTCGGATGTCGCTGAAATGAAAAGTATCTAATGCTTGTATACGTTCTGTTTTGCTCTAAGGTTCGAAAACGTGGCCTGTTCACAAGGAAGATGTCAACGAGCTTGCTGTGTTTAGCCATCGCTGTCTCCGCCAATTATCCCACATAAAATGGACTGATCTCGTGAGCAACGTGGCCGTTCGCCGACGCGTATTCCGGAACGCTCGGGATGCGCGATTGATTAGTCAGCTCATCTCTTTGCACAGCCTGCGATAAGTGGGTCGCGTGCTCCGTATGTCATCTGATCATTTACCGTACCCAGCATTATTTGCTGAGACCACCAACAGTTGAGTCAAACCTCGTGGTAGTCAGGCAACAACGTGGTCACGAAATATGAAGACCTTGACTGTTTCATTGAATGAAGTGGGTAGATGTCACATGTCTAACTAGGGTCCTCGTGATCACTCAAATCGTTGGTTAGAAACACTGTTCGAGGTGGCGGTGTGTCACAGTCAATGGCCTAACTGCATTCCTACCATTTCTAGTTCTTCCGCTTAGTCTGCTTTTATTACTGTTAGTATTAGTATTTCACTTTTTCAGTAACGTTTCTTCCAGCATATTCCACGTCCCTGATGTGATAAGCGGTCACCCAAGCCACATCACCTTCTGATCAGGCTCATAACTGTTATGAAGATAATGATGATGACCCCTATATTTGGCTCACTACAACGACAAGCTAACTGAAAAACAGTAAAAATCGTCAACAGATGAGCTGAATTTATCCCTAATTATCCGAATAAATACCGTTTATAACAATCAGGCAATTGTAAATAATAGGTTGAGAATTAATTAAACGAAAGTCAAAATACTGACTGCCTCGCATGTATCAATGTGACCTGTGAGATGCCAAAGAAACGATAAACAGCATTTCCCACATCACCTCAATAAACTCACATACATCATACCAAACATCTGAATGCGATTGAAACAAACCTCCACCCTAAATTTGAACCCATAAATTACAAATACAATGCATATTAATTGAAGTTCTAACAGAATGATCCATCACACGTGAGGAATGGCTGATTTTGTCAGCATGAATAGAGGATGTAGGTTACAGGAGAAAAGTAAGGGAGTCCATGCCAACCACACCTGACCGACCTGACGTGACCGTGGAACAGTGATAAACTACCTTCTGAATTCAATAAACTTCACAGTTGAACAACTCTCAGTTTATAGAACCGAATGAATTTCCAACCCAATTGACGGGAGAACGTAAGAACATTGCAATAAATCTTGGGAACATGTAGTTATTCACATACCCCAAGTAAACTGTCATCTCCAGTTGAGTCAAAACTAGATGCCTGGTGGAAAATAAACAAGGGAGATGGGTTAGTGAGGAATATTAGGGAATTCGGTTGATTTAACTCGAATATAACTCACGTTAAATCAGAGTTTTGTAGTCCCGTAGACTGTTAACCAGCCTCTTTCGAAAGAAGGGCCAGATTGCAGTTTCGTTCTTGTTATAACTTGTTAGTCGTCTACACACTTGCCAAGCCCACCAGTTGAACTTTGAGCATGAAACAACTGCACTTGCCACTACATCAATGACCTTAAGTTAGGCAATGGGAGAATTATTGCAGCAACAGGCACACACATTTTTGATTGTGAACACTAAACTGGTTGTCTAGCCGTCTCGATATAAGACACAATTACTACATGATAACTCCAATCAATGATTCCGTCGATAGGACTTCTCAGCAAAGTCGAAATTCTCGACTTTATTAAATCTACTAAGTAAAATTCCGGTCGCAGCAAGGGTGGTCCCCACCAGTGTGCTTTACAAAATGCGTAACTCGGGTATAATGCTTCGTTTCGAAAAAAAGCTGGCTAAAAGTCTACCTGAATGCATAGGCTGCAATCGAAATGACAGAATGAATCTCAAATAAAACCAATAAGAGGGTAGCTGGTCTCTACAACAACGAGATACTGACACTTGAATGAGTAAAATTATGAAACCTTGAACACACTGTGACGAATGCAGCCCTGTGTACTCTATGTGCGTAGCAAATGTAGTTCCACCTCTCTGCCAAAAGCAGGAGTACGCCACCGAACCTGGCAGTCATATAGGTGAATAAGATCTAGTAGGAGAAAAACAAATTTAAAATACCCAATAACATTACGAGTGCGTGTGACAGTGATTTTAATGAATCGTTATATTCACCAACGTTCCACCTAGCAACGTACACGTTCACATGGTTCTCAACCTGAAAAACGAGACCCACCAACAAAGTGGAATGATGCTGGCTTTCACAGCCGGATTGTCTGGCGAGTTCCATCCGCTAGTCTTTGTACTGAACAAGGCGCGCTAATGACAAGCACTCTATCAGCATATGGACTATGAGGTTCAACCAGCATATATCGTACATTTTATCATGATTATGACAAACATTTCCACCGAGTCAGTGCTGAGTCATCAGGGTGGGGTGTTTTGAGCATTTGGTTCATTGCAGATAGCTCAGAGTAACATAACTACGACTCAACTATTATGCACGCTGCAGTTCGTAAACTGTTGAATAGCAAAGTGGATTAATATCAAATTCACCAAATACCTTAAACCTGGAATATCTTTCGCAATATTCAACATTTGTAGTAAAAGGAGGGAATGAATGTGTTCTAACCACTAGGTTATTCCCCTCATTACCTCATAGTAGAAAATCAGAAATTAGCATACCTCGCCTTGCAATAAATACACGTATACGCTGTGTCATGTGCTGATGACTCGGACCATCCCATACGTATTTTTGAGGATATCACTTGTTGGAATGCGTGACAAAATCAGCTATAAGCCCATATTATTTAGGATCATTCAACCTGAATTCATTCTGTCGTTCAATGGTGCCAGCCAATGTGATTCCAAACTGCAAGTTAGCTTTATCCCAATGTGTTGACAACGATTAGAAAGAAACCAAACTATTAGGAACGAAGTGTGTTCAAGTCTTTTCTCGTGGGGATGTTTACTTATAGACGCTCTACCCATACGGTTTACGGAATACTAACGCCGCTGAACCAGGATCGTATTGTCGATCTGGTCATCAACAAGTACACATATATAAAGATGCAATCACAAGTTAACAATTGAATCTGCTTAAAGAAAAGTACAATAATGAATCCGCGGATTTCATAAGTAACTATAAACGCTGTTGTGAATAACAGTCATACTTGGATCTCTCGAATATATTCCATCCCAATTGTGGCTTCTATATGTGAGGCATACTAATGTTGTTCCACGATGGACTCATATGGATCAGCATCAGGATTGACTGACTCACGTAACAGTAAAAAAAATTACCATGAAAGAAAAGTAGCATTCTACATTCTACGGTACCCTGATCGTGAGAAGATACGATGATAAACTCAAAACCACAACCTATTACAAAATGACAACAACGGATGCCATTCTAACAAGACTAGTTCTGTTTGCCACCTCAAAAGTCACGTGTACACATGGTTCTGATTCACGGACACTCATTGTAACTTACGTGAAGCAGGAGAAAATCAACGATAGCAACATCATAAGGTTTTTATTTTTTTTAATGAGCACTGCATGCTTCATGAAGACATTCAACAAACAGTCCATAGAACCATAATTAATTTAAAAAATCGTTTGGAACTTGTTCAGAATGTACAACCCGTTCACTCAATTTGTTAGTCATCAAGATGCAATATTGAAATATCTCAAGTCATTGTAGTTCCAGTTAGTGCAAGGCCGATAATTCGAGATATTCGGTTATTTGTTGAGAATGACATTTAGGTTTTAAATGTTTTACTATCAAACGAGGTGACATTATCAGTGCGTCAATATTTTGAACTTATGTGCTTGATGGACACCTTCACTTATGGACAAAAGTGAGTTAATTATTCGACATAATTTCTGATTGGTTACTTCATATTGCTTTTGAACCCGATTGGTCATTTTTGGGCTGCCGAACTGCAGTCTGATTCAGCACTTCCGGTTGGTGGTGAACTGTGACCTAATTGGCTGATTTTTGCCCGTTGACTGAGTAAGTCAATTCTTCGTTTTTGGATTTAAATCAGATAAGTTTTGGCTACCGGTATGTTCCGTCCAAGTTACATTTATTCCGTATACCGGTATTTTGGTATGACGGCGTTTGCATTTTCCAAGGTCCTGAACACACACTGACTCATCGGTTGTGTTCAATTCAATGTGTTTATTTATTGAACCTGTTGATAAGTACCGGGCTTCAAAAAGTTCTCTTGCTCGAATGAGAAAATTTGCAATGCCCAGAGTGAATGCGTGTTCACCATGACATACATTGTCGAATTTGTTGCTGTGCTTCTTCTAACGGTCCGTTGGATTTCACCATGTGTTCCAGATATTCTTCGCTTGAGGCAACTTTCATACTGAAATAGAAACCTTTGATAGTGACATTTTGGTCATCGTCTGAAAGTAGACAGTATGATAAGTTTCCGATCTCCGCGTGGTTTTTAGTGTTGTTATTCTTCTTCTTCAGCATTTCACTTGTTGTCATTCTCTTTCTCTCGTTAGTTTTTTTTGCTTTTCACCGTTTTATAGTTGTCTCTAAGAGTCTCAGATGGCGTTCACCCATTATCCGTTTACAGTTTTTCCCTTTACTTATCACGCCGTTCATATATAGCACTACGATAGCCATACTAAGTAGGCAGAATCGAAAACAAAGCAAACGATCTTCTAAGATTCCGAAGCATATGAACATAGCTAAGAAGCGATGACGAAGTGTTGGAGGACTTGAATCAGCAAAACCGATAAAAATAATGAGAAATCACTGACAGAGGAACAGGTTAAATATCCAAGATCTATCGAAAGATCAATGCCACGGCTATACAAACGACTCAAAGTACAAGTACAGCTAAGACCTATCCTCGCGCCCAGAACGACCAATTAGTGAGATGAATTTTGTGTACCCTCAGATCATGTCTACTTCACGATAACTAAGATGCCATCAGCCCAGCTGACTTCTTGAGATAAAATAAACGCTTAATGCTGTAAAAAGGAGACGCACTGCTTTCTTTACTGTTCGCTAATCTACCGAAGTTCAAGTTTGAAGCAAACGTTAAGTAAAGACAACAGCTTCTGAATTAGGACGAATCCTTCTCCAGAAGAACTGAGTTTGCTAGTGGAACTCTACATGTAGACCTACCTACAATTTGACTATCGAGTTTATCTGGAGAAAAAAGGCAATGAAAATGAGCTCACTCATTGCTTGTAGATGCTTTAATGAATTTGAAGCCTTTAAAACATTCAAACCGAAATTGTGACTTCGACATACAGATGACACACTGGATGTTTACCTTGAATTCAGCTTAATCAGTTACACAGTTTCCTGAATATCATAGTAAATAGAACAATCCTTACATAAGAAGATAAAGAATCATTTCTAGCGTTTCCCGATGCGTTGATGGTGACAAGTTTGAAACCACTGACATACAGCAATTCGCGACATCATTTTCCAAGACTCCAAGGAAGTCGTGGTTCGCATTTGATGGTGAATCAACCAGAAAGTATCGTACTTATTATACATTACCTGATGTAAATGTAGGTACAGTACTAGACAACAAAGCAGCAAATGGTAACGCATGGTTCATGGTTGTGTTCTAGCGTTATCCCGCGTCGTAGTCAAGTGGTGTTTGAGCCTAGTCTAATTCCGACCCAAGACGTCACATAACAAACCAGGTGCACAGAGTAAATCGCAGTAATGCGGTAATTCCCGTGTACATCAGAATGGGTCTGGAAGACGGCCAACCTACACTGAAAAACGTCTTAAATAACTGACCTACTCTAGTCAAATGAGTAGTTTGGTGTTCAAAATCAAAGACCGGTGACCCAAATGCTGTCAGGATAAACAACGTTGAAAGCTAATGCAGAGTATTAAAATTAAACACCTCATAGGAAAAAAGTAAGCTACTTCTCTACCAGAGCTTCAACTGGATTCGAATCGGCGACAAAAGCAAGCCCAAATGCGACAAGCACTCTACCAGCTCAGCTACAAAGCCTCGTCAGGAGCTCAGAAATTTCAGTTGGATTTGGTTACCCTACCGTTCCACCAACTAATATGAAATCCACCAATTGATTCAAAGGATAGATCGCTCCAGCCAGATTTCTCAAGTGCCCCCCCAAACTCATCTTCGCTTTAAAGAGATACATTCTTCACTCGTCACACACAGTGACTTCTGAGAAACGAAAACGTAGATACCACCATCCATGAACAAGATTTTAGGAGGAGAACAGCCTGTCTCTTAGCTGTGCCTTAAGCAAACTGACATGACACTGAGGATGCTAACCCAATTGTTTAGGGCGTTCAGTTACAAAGGTTTCTTTGACGTTCAAATCATTGGTACGTCCACACCTATAATCGAATATCCATGCTTGTCGGTAGCTCCTGATGAGAGAGAGACCCATCGGGTTGTTACAGTACAATGCAAGACTGCATAGTTTGCTTTAACGTTCCGCTAACTATCGTACCTTGAGGTAACGATCAATCCGAACCAATAACACCTGTTGTATACGGGATGTGTCACCAAAGATAATGAGGCCACACTACTGTCAAGGATGGGAACACACAAAAACGGCACACAATAGTGCTTGCGTTCATTATTCAGTATTTTCATATAACTTGCGATGGATGTATAGCAACAAACAAATTCCTAGCCAAGTGTCTTTCGCAGTCACGATATTACCACTGACGTATGAAAATCAATCCGATTTTGACCAACAAAATGCTACACAAGCCCTTTCATCTCCTAAGAAACATTGTTAAGCTTAATTCAAACTATCTTCTCAGATGCTACGCATCAAAGCTGGGATACCGGCCGAGACTGGCAAATATCAAACAGCATCCTTTCAACGTTGGAATATGTCCAATCTGTACGGGGTTAGACTAGACTGAAGTTCCCGGTTCGAAGTTGACAAATGACTCGTGGAAGGCTATAGTCAATCAAAATTAGCCGACCGAGCAAGCTGGTGTCAGCGAAGTGGCTAACCCAGCACAGTATCAGATATGTTAAAATGAACAGCGCAGGAAACCAACACAAACAGGTTTGCAGACAACTGGCGCTCATGTAGGGAAAATCACGAAATTCCACATTGTTGATCAACCCGTCGGAGGTCAATAAATAATGCCAGTTAGCTATGTTCAGACATGCGACCGGAGATGGTGAAAGGCAGTTTCAGAAACTTGACCTTCGTATACTGGAAAGGGAAATGAACCGAGCATGATGATTTTCGAAATGAAAAAATACTGATTAGTGAAAGAAACGAAGGGTTCGAACGATTTCACTCTTCTTGGAGAAGCCGGAAACCTTAGGAGATAGACAACCGCTCTGAAAAAACTTCTCAACTCATACTAATTCTTAGAGGAGGAACTAATCAGAAGAAATCATCATCCGTATCCATAGCCCAGTCATAGTCAAGAGAGCGGAATGCTTTGCAAAGGAGGCTTGCAAATGCATCGACACGTGCGATGGCGCAGTGGTGAGGAAACATAGAAAGAAATCTTCGAACCTGGACCTGGTGTTAGACGCTAGGGACGGAGAGGACAAGCTGCTCTAATTTTGGATGTTTTGCTGGAGCAAACATCATCATAATGAAAAATGTCCGGCCTACAGAAGGACGTGTATAGTGCCCGAAAAGGAATTCATTCGCCAAACAGCACAAGACGCACAGGACCAGTCAGATTAAAGATGACATTGGAATGACGTACCGGTTCGCCAGTTCAAACGGGTAAATAGGAATCCATGCGAAATTGCTCGCTGAATACATAAAGAGAGGGTGTCGCCTAGATTCCTGAGTATCAGTCAATGACATATCATCTGATCTGAACGAGTAAGCCGATGTAAGCGAGTGGAAAGCACCGCAGAAGCGAGGTGGCGCGACGATGTCTCCCACTAACATAAAGACCGAACAGAACTGCACACGTTTTGTTGTTGTTCATCATGATTCAATATCCATTTTTAGAGTTGACGCCAACCAGTTTAAGGGTTTCAGCACCATCAACCGTGATTAATCCCTCCATGCGCTAACAGATTAGAACGTTTTTGATCAGTATTGGCAAGTTTTTGATTCGACTATCGATCACGTCAGACAGTATCAATTTATACGTAATCAAAGATGCGGTTGGAGTCGCGTTGCCAGCTCGAGGGATTCTGTTGACCATACCCGAACGTGCGTGAGTTGGAGGACCCAATATACTGGATCAGTCAGAACGCCTGTTTAGAAGGGCTTCAGTTTGACAAGGTTATGATTTTGGACTACACTATGTACGAAACCATTCCACTAGTATACTATCAACCACCTAATACGTTGCAGATAACCTTGTCAGATAATGTCTCACGTGGACGGGTGAAATGTTCAAAGCGTCTTGATCAGACAATGGTTGCTAACATAAACATCGATCGGTGGTAGCCAGCAGACGTCACCTGCATCTTGTTCCTTCGCACATTTGAGGCGGTTTACTATTTGCTGTCCGCTTTATCCTGTTTGCTCATAGTTTTAACCGGATTTTTGGCATAGGAAGTGGTGATATTCCATTTGTGGTGCTAATTTACCCATTTTTTCTTATTTCTGGTAGCGTGCTCAACTGTTTCGATAAGCAATAGGTCTGTGAATAATGACAAAATATCTGAATAAGTTTTATGTTTCTTCAAAATGACTGAACCGACAAAATTGACAAACTCAAGTGCGCCTTCCGAATTAAATTGAACTTCCATTGCGCTAAATGGCTTTGACATTTGTGCGATCCAAACTCTGATACAACTAGTGATATGATATGGCGAGTCATTCAAATCAAGAAACAAGCGTAAAGGTAACCTTTGGAAGTCCATAAGGTCTGGGAATAATCATGCCAACTGGTATGGTTTACTCAAAATGGATGCATCGAGCATTTCATTTTGTACCATCTAACAGAGTAATTTTGAAAAGTCGTTCGATACTCAGATTGCTTTATCTTTTCCCCACTCCATTTTTCGGAAACGCGATTGATCGAGCAAAATCTGAAGCACGTTGTCGACATAACAAAGAAATTCAGCCCAAACGGTGATGTTGTCAAGCGCCAGTTTCGTGGCCCCGGTGCTTGCCCAAACGATCTGGTTACAAAGGTGCCTGTGTCAATGGTATTCTCCCGCATCGCTGGCTGATCTACTCCGTACAAACCACTAGTCGAAATCTATCGTTATCTTGGGGTGCGAAATGCTGGTAAGGACCGACTTGTGGATGATTGCAGTAATCATATAAAAGACCTTCATATTTCTATGATCGTTAATGCTTCTAAAACGAACATATGCGTATCACCACTTCCTTTCGTCCATGCACTTTCAAAATCGCCCAAACGTTGAATCAAGTGTACATACACATTTTAGGCTTTTCCCTATCCAGTAAAATTCTAGTGATGTCAACAAGGTGGAAATTGATATTTCTATTAACTAATCAATGCAAAAAAAAGTCTCCGGATCCATCTAAAAGATCCTCCAAAAAAGACTGGAGCAATTTAATCACACCACCTGTTAAGACAAGCTGGAAGCAAACGTAATTTTTTTAACACAAAAACGTCAATAAGAAATCTTTTATCTAAGACCACAATTATTTCAACAGAATAGATGAGATATGTACACACAAGGACGAGGTCACAAATTATCATTTGAGGATGTCCAGTTGGCCAAAAGCACGAGCGACAAGGAGAGGGCATAAATCGAAAAACTGCAGATCCAACGAGTTCATGTCCGATACCTCTTCATAATCCTAGTGGGAACAAGTAGGAATGGTTTTTAATCCCAACTTACCTTTTTAAGCTTCCGACACCGTTTTGCAATCGCACGAAGGGAATGATAAAAATCTGGATGAAGTGGTGGCTCTAGTGCAATCATCAGAGCAAAAATCCAAACGCGCTGTTCAGTGGGAAAAAAAAACAATGACATAAATTGATCAATCTCAATCATTTTATCAGTGACGCTCAGGCTACACTTCACAACTGATTCCACTCCTGTTTAGATGTATAAATCATAGAACATTGGATATGTAAATTTGTGATCTTCTTGTTACAAGACAAGGAACAATTTCGTTTGTCCATAAAGACTATCCTTATTTAGTGTAATGTCACCAGTGTGTCAGGTTTCTTTAAAAACCCGGTTCTGCGAGCATTACAGTTTAACTTTCGTCCAGTAAGAAAAACATGCATCAGCCTTGCGTCCAAAATTCAAAACTCCCTCTCCTGTACTGTGCGCTAAAGAATTGTTTACTGCACCCTAAGAGGTATTAACTAGAACCGCGTTATTATTGGTAACTGGCTTGATAGTATGAATTCCAGATAGTAATTGCAGACGTGAAATTTTCGTTCGAACCCAAGTAATACACATTCCAGATTAGACAATAAACAGGATAGTTCATAGTTGATGTAGACAGCCGTTTGATTTATATTGTCTATCAACACGTGAACCGACATACTGTTGCAAGCCACTTTGTCTTGAACAATCGAAAACATCCCAGAAATGAAACATTTTTGATAACTCCAATTTGTGACCGAATTGTTGGATCGGGCCATAAATAATTCAGTGGTGACCAGATCAAACACACGGTTGCAGATTGAGACACAAATTATCTTGATTGTTCCTACCCATGTTTCAGTAAATGAACTAGTATATCATGCGACAGCGAACACTTTATGATGTATTGGCACAGCACATAACCCTAATTGTTGAGCGACAGTTTATCCACATTGTTAAAATAGAGAGAAAACATACTTCGTAGCATTTCGAATTACTCTTATAAGTAGCTAGGGTAAAACCAGCAAATTTTGTACAAGCTGCACAAAAGTTAACCAGCTAGCCAAGTGTTTTCAACCTTTTGCGCGCCAATGATGTAATCAATCGCGTGGTAAGCAGATTGGTTGCGTCAGTGTCTTCTGAGCACACAAAGCTGATCGATGTTGTTGATTAGCATTGCCTTATTAATCGCTAGTAGTTTCAGACCATGAATAGCATGGACGATTTTGCTGGGTAAACTAGGTGACCGCTTGTTCAGATGGGTTCGGCGATTGAATAAGCCGGGGTCTTCGAACTTATTACGACCAACAGTTAGTTGTTCGACACTGCAAATGATAATGGCCTAGGAATAGGCTCGGCATCGAGTCATTCCTCCTATGCAAGCATTAATCCAAACATAACTGAACTGGTATAACACGTGATAGACATATAGATTGATTGATTGTGTATCGCCGTTATGGGAAGCCAACTACTCAGTGCTTAACAGAAATCAGAAGTGATCAGCTGGATAGATGCGTCGAAGTGTCGATGTCAATGTGCGACTCAACCCGTTAGTTGAATGGTGGCCCATGAACTGCATTTGGATAAATGTTTTTTTTTCTCAGAACTGCGTTTCGCGGACTTTTGGTGTTTTCTTCCTACTACGGACATCTTAGTTTCTCCGGATAACTGTTATCCTTTCAATAAGCCCGTTTTCTTCTTCCAGTCAATCTATTGCGCATACTTTTCTTACTACATAAAATGAGACCCTCACTTACCCTCGTTTGTATTCAACCAGGGGCTAGAGAACTGCCAATATTGCCCACTCCCGGAAGTTGTCCATATGCCGAAAAATAACGCAAAAATTCCACTAAATCTTAACGGGAACGACAAACATATCATTGTACGTATCAATGTACGTAAAGACATTAGCGCGTATTGAAAAGCAAAAGTCGAAACTAACCTGATGGTTGCTGATCAAAACTCTAAAAGTGTACATCGATCCACCGAAGCGAACGCACCTTTACAGTACAGAAACATGTCAACTGTCGGTCGACGGTATAAAATGATGCTGCTCCGAAATTTAGTGAAGAGTGAAAATGTGAACAATGCATTCTAGTCTAGGACGAAACCCTGTCAGCTCTTCCCTAGTGTTTGCTCCCCGAGTTACAATGAATCAACGAAGTATAATGGATGTCAGAACCCAAGTAATGACTGGGGTCAAACTAATTATCCTATGGTTTCCGCAAGCGCCCCGAACTCCTCCATTGAAAATGAAAACTATCAACGAGTGAATCCAACAAATAGAGATTACCTCCGTCGTTCACACAAGTTGAAACAACTGGATCAAGGTCTCTACTAACGTGTCACTCCCTTCTCTGAAAAATCTCGGCGGGAAATCACTTGCTACAACAGCCCACATTACGTTTGAGAACGGAAATGCAACTACGAACGTTTTATTGGCTGGTCCTAAATCTACCGACCAGGGTGCTACATCCCAAACTTGTGACGGCAGTACAGCAGAAGCAGGAAGTTAGTTAAACTGACCCTCTGTGCCGTCCAGCGCTCTAACTTTCTGGACTTATTAGGGATACGTTGATAGATTGACTGACAGACGTTAGCCTGAGACCAATGGGATGGATCAGCTTAAAGTTTGCCGGTGTTCCCTGAACCAAAAGCGATTTCCATTCCCTTAACTTTTTTCAATAACCAAGCCTCACGATCAGCCTTTAGACTACGTTTCAGCTTCCAACGGATATCTCTTCAAGACTGATTATGTGAACTACCACGAGGAACCTTCCCTCTGGCTTCTAACAACTCCAGAGATTTCTCTGAGATCCAATGTTCAGTAAACTTATGTACCCCTGTGCCGCATGCTACAGTACCTGCTTTCTGAATAGCCTGTGAGATTTGTGTCCAGCAGCTATTAGGGTCTTCGGAGTGAATACCATTAAGCCGGCTTTCTAAGCTGGTTTGGTACTTATGCTTTACCGATGGCAAAGCCGATTTATCAACAGCCAGTCGTTGCTGTCGGTGGGGTCGTTGTCCAGCAAAAGTAAGAACAAAACGACAACATACCAATATATTATCTGAGATCAAGTACGTGCATCAATAAGAACGATAGTCTTGAATGCAACCACGCCACCTGTAACTAACAGCTATGTGGTCTATCTGAGACCAGGGCTGATTCGGAGAAGGCGGACGCTAAGTATAGCAATGACGTGCACGATGCCTAAAACTAGTGCTGGCTAAAAACAGCTTATACTCAGCGCACAGCAGAAACAATCGCCCACCATTATCTGACCGATGTGACGCTATCCCAAACCTGCCACCCAAAGGAGATTCGAATTCACCAAAGCGGTCGACCTGAGCATTCATACCTCCGGCCAGAATTACTATATCGGAACCACGTGTCGACCAAAGGAGAGAGGCTAGATCCGAATAAAATGCGTCCTTGACGCCGACGTCACTACAGTCAGTAAGAGCGTAAGTAGACACAATGAATAAGTTTCTGAAAGTCTAGAGCTGGTCTTAACGGAACCTGCCAAGCGGACGGCACAATGTCTACTGTTAACAGGAATCCAATCTAGCAATGCGGCTGTGGTCATCGAGTTGAGGACTATACCCATTCCAGCCTGACTTGTAACAGCGGCTGTGGAGTCACCCGGAGTGTATAACCAGTATCAGGTAGACAATGCGGGTGCTGTTAGTTCAATACGCTGACTACTGTCCTGGATTCTAGTTTCCGAGATACAGCAGACATCGACATGCAACGAGTCTAACGTTCGTGCAAGAGCGGCCCGTTGACCTATCTGTTTTAGAGTGCGAACGTTGAAGGCACCTATAATAATTCGCATTCTTGGTCTAAGCAAGGGACGAGGGAGGCATGAGGCTGAATAGCAAGAGACGGAACTTACCGGCTCAGTGTTACCACGGTTAGCGACATCTGTTGTGGGACCTGTGGAGTAACTATCAGAAATGGAGGTCGGGAGGGGCCTGAGAACGAAATTTGTTAGGACAGTGGGGGAGGGGTCAGCAGTAGCATGTTTTCGCCTATCCACCCTACTGTATGCAGCAGATAGAGCGACCCGGTTTATACTGCGAGACGGCCGATGCAGTATGGAATTACTTTGTTGTGACTATTCATGGTGGTGTCTGGGCTGAGATACTGCCAGGACGCTCAGACCTAGACAGGAGAACGATTAGGGTTCTAAACCAAAGCCTTTGGCTAAAAAGCCTATACCGCAAGGCAATAGATGGATGGCAGTGTACCAGAACTGGTACATTTTTCGGAAAAAGATGCCAACCTTCTTCCAACCCCCAACCTGGAGGGCCAGGAGACTGGTTTGTCAGACCTCTACCTATTGGCCTGCCTGGCATGAGTGAGGCGGCCACACTGTCCAGTTCAGCCCAATAGGTCATCGAGATGCGTAAGCCGTCACACTGCGTCAAGGTCCAGTCTCGTTGTGACAGTGTACCAAAACTGACATTTTTTCAGCAAAAAGATGCTAACCTTCTTCCAAACCCCAACCTAGAGGACCATAAGACTGTGGTTTGTCAGACCTTTACTCCTTGGCCTGCTTGGTATGAGTGACTCTGTCGGTCACACCAACCAGTTTAGCCCAACAGATCATCGAGATGCGTGTCAAGGTTCAGTCTCGTTGTGACGTTGCAAACCAAAAGCAGTGGTTGGTATGTTGAGTAAGAGACCAAACTAGTCGATCAATTGATGGCATACCCAGAGCATTCCGAAATAAGCCCCGACGAACGGCTGTCCTGTTTATGTGTTGCCCCATATGCTGTCACGTGGACTTCGGATCACCTTTTTGAAAATGAGAGTAATGGTTGATAGGCCCTATTCATTAGGCAACCCTTCAGTTTCCCGAAGTGTGTAAAGGGGTTTTGTCAGTTCTGATACCGATCTCTTTTAATCACTTTTGAGAAGTAGAGAAATCTGTTACAGAAGCCCTGTTAAATCTCAACAATCCAAGCCCCAAGACCACCCCTGTTTCCTACGGAGGACCACAACAACTGACCATTTGAGTCCCTTCGTCTACATGATCCGGTTGAGGCCAGCTTAACTGTTCATCAACCTTACCGCAATCAACAACGTACCTGTGTCCGGTAGGCTGCCAATTCTTTCAGTCACATCCCTCCTTAAACTTACTCTCTCTATCAACAACTTTCATGAGTGTTCTCATTAGTATCAAGACCAGTGATAAACAAACGAAGCCAACGAAGTTACACGGTTCAATTGGATATTAAGGTTGTAACTACATACGCTGGGCAAACAACGATGACCATGTGAAAAAATACATGCAGAGCGAATCAACTAAAAACAAAAAGAAAAATGGTGTAACTTGGCAGTGAAAGTGGTTTTAACGATTACACTGAAAATAATGCGGATGAAAAAACAAACCTACCAAAGCTGAGTTCCAGTTTTTTTTCGTGCAGCACGATGTCACCATCTCTAAAAGGGTGCCTAGATCGGCCTACAAAATGATATTATATATATATATATATATTACATTGACAACGATAACTCACCCGGCTGCGATGCGCAATCCAACTCAAAGAAGGTGGACTCTTGAATAATTCCAAAGTCTTACTACTCAGCCGCTGCCAAGAAAACATAAATATGAGAGAATAAGTGGTTTAATTCATCTATCACAATGGTGGTCGTTATCGTGAGACAAATGAGGTTACGAATAATCTGGCTACAGATCAAACTGAAAAGACACTAGAAAACCTTAACAGATTGAAAGAGAGAAAAGGCTAGTGGCTAAATATAAATCAATCTACTTAAGGTTTACTTTTTACTAGACAGAATTACTCTGTCCGACACACTACAATAAAACCATCACTTTCAGGTCGTACGATAAGTGTACAACGTGGTGAGCAATGGGTCAGTGTTCACAGAACAACTAAACCATCGAAGCCTATGTAATGAGATTAACACGACCGCAGGTAGGTTCGAATTTTTTGTCTAAAGAACACGCTCAGCAAACCATTGTGAAGCTTGTGCGATTCACCCAACACACACGTACAGAGCTACTGAAAAGACGCGAGCAATCAACAACAGACGACTATAGAAGGCTGACTATTACAGCTGTAAAATAAAAGTGAATGTGCTAGGATGTTGTGCATCCTATTCTTCAAAGATGTCGTGTTAGCTCCACAGACATCGCAATTTAACAAATGTCAAACATCCGTTGACTTTCAAATTACCACATAAAATATCCCAGCCCATACTACAAGCAGATAACTGTACTTTGTAGTCATTCTTAACACATCACCACAGGTGATGAGGACACGTGGTGGCTACTATCGAACTTTAAATAATACCTTGCACCGCGTGAAAACAAACGTTAGAATGAGGTGATAAACGTATGATAATAATCTGTTAACGATGTGCTACATAGCATGTATAGCGTCATAGACTGATGGTGTCATCTATGTATTATGGATCAACATTTGTTAGCGTGGAATAGTTTACCTTTTGCGTGTCGGCATACGATTGGGGTGTTCTCGGAATGGAGTTTGGCACGGAGCTTAGCAAATTCCCCGCAAGTGACTAACATGTTGATTACATAAAATTCATTGAAGTGAAAACTATACATCACCGATTCAAATGGTTTAAGCGTTGGTGTTTAGACTCATCTCCTAGTCAATCCAAAACTGAATTAAGAAAGGCCCGACCAGTTTTGAAGTTAGTTGCCGAAAAGTCTTGTAGAATTCAACTGTTTAACAGGATACAATGACAATACCAGTTTAGAAGACGGAGAAAAGACAAGCAAGACGGGGTATAAAAAAATATAAACGATAGCAAAATCCTACCTCTTTATTCTTCTCCAAAGAAATAACAGACTTCAACGCCCGGTATTCCTTAAACGGACTCAGGTATAAAAACTCAGAAGTAACTACCTGGACGGTTTCCTCGAAGCTCAACAACAATAGTTCATGGGATGTTGAGATATCCTCTTCAGGTTCAGAAAAATTGTAACTTTCTTGTATTGCAGTCTGTTCGGAGTTCACAGCTGCATGCATAACACCTGAATAAGTGGAGGCCTCATAACTGATTTCAATCGTCAATGCACTGAACAGAATTACCGAACCCATTTGATATATTCCTCAGGAGATGTCAGAGCTTTCTCAAGATCCGGTGGTTCAGAAGGTTCAACGTCAGGTGCGGGTAATGCTTGAACAAGAAGTTCGGAATCGGACGAATCAGAACTAGACATTCTGAAGAAAATAAACGTCGTTTGTAAATGATGCAGTTGAACGCTGGACAAAAGTGTACGCGAAGAAGTCAAATTGAGGGGTAAAAATTAAATTTGTGATTATCATCATTAACAGAAATAAATCAGCAACTAATGCTGATATCATACAACCAAAGGTCTATGAAACAGTGAACACTACGTCTTAAAAGGCACAAATAAAAGGTAGTTTCGTAGTAACGACGTCCGGTTTTCGAACACACAGTGGCTGGTTCGAATCTCCACTATCACGACTGCATCTGCTTATGTTTGAATGGACTAAGAGAATCCACCTCACGCACGACGTCGAGTGTTACACGAGAGTGAACATAGCAGTGGAATTTTTGCGATTAAGTTGGAAGAGGAGTTAGGCCAATTAGTGCTAGGTAGGCTAACAAAAAGAAGTCTCATGTACACAGCCTACTGAGTCCTCAGATTGGAGGTTGGCATAAATCTAACTAACTTTGCCAGAAGATGTAACTTATTCTACATTACAGCCATCTAGTCAATGCCCTGTGGCTTGTGCACGTAGGCCAATGGTTTTCGCTAAGAATCGTGCGATGAGTCTTCTAGGGTAGAAATTTTTGGCACAGTTAGAAAAAAACACTAGATGTGACTGCCTGTAGCACTCGCTGAAGCTGTCCCAATTGAGAAGAGTTGCAAAGAAATATGTGAATACGTTAATTTTGGTACATGCTTCAATTGCAAGCGGAGTGAAAATTTATGGGCAACTGTCTTGAGTAATGTCTGACCAACCCCATCTTGTTCACCTTTTTCACAGACGATATTCTAAGGGAGCTAAGGAATTTCAATTGTCTCAATGACGGATTTGCTTAGCGCCTCTGTTAAAAGCATGCGAATCGTATTTGTTGTAACCCGCCCTTGCCCCATGTCTGTACGTCGGCTCCGTCATTAACTGACTGCCACACTAAGAGTGTGTACGTGTGTGACTTAAGACCCCATACTAGGACTTGACTAGTCACGTAGTTAACATTGACTGTCTTATTTGTATTCTTTCATGCACTCTGTTGGGTGTTTTCCATACGATTAAAGGAAGCACTACAGATTAGAGATACAGCAATGCCAAATAGGCAGGAAAACCAGGTCAGAATGTTTGAAATGCAGGGTTATCTCAAAGTTACGGTCTTCTCACTCCTATAGTCTTTATTGTATGTGGTTCCGTTGAGAGTGAACTATTTCATTAGTCTGACATGAAACACCTCATCCACCTGTAACCTTGCCTAAAGTATAGCAACGAGTGTAGTGAAAACATGTTGTTCACTGGAACTTTTGTCATATGTGGTATCGAAGAGTTGGCCAGTTGTCATCGAAACAAACAGTAAAAAGTACCGGTGAGCAATGCATTCTGTTCAAAAGTTCGAGAATTAGTATGTCTCGCGAAAATGTGAGAAAAACTGCTGCTTGGCTATCGTGTGTTACTACTGTGGTGTACAGCAATATGAACCACAGTCAGGTTCATGACTGTATATATATGTGCACACCGCGATAAAATTTCATGATGACCCACCACTATCTTACTGTCATGCGCTCGAGCAAACAAACAATTCTGAGCAGATGGTAGGAGGGTGAATTTTGTATAGAAAGCCTGTAAAATAATGCACAAAAATATTCATGACAAAAGTATATGACTAACCTATACGCTATAATTCTGCAAGAGATTATTAAAAGGCGTTTTGTTATATCACTCCAGCAGTTCAGTACATTGGTTGAATACTTAAGAGGACGTCGACAGCATAAATGCAACAAAAACATGCCGCCGAATTGGGTAGTTCTATATCGTGAGACTAAAGCGCTGACCTAACGTTAGCCGATCAAAAACGCCAACTGCTATGGGAACTGCATGTGCATCATCTCATCATCAAAAATGCAGTTGCCGAGTGACTTGGCCGATGACCTAGGTATGAGTTGATTGTAACAAGACTAAACCTTATGGGATAAGAGCTACGTTTTGCACCGGCCCAAACCACACCATGCCAAGAGACGGACTCGCCGATTTTGAAAAGATGGGGGTTAAACGTTCCAATATGTGCAACCCACCATCACCAACATGCGCAAGCATAAAAATGATGTCATGAGCCACTGACGAAGGTCAAAATACATTGCGTAAACAAAGCGAAGAGGAGGATGAATCATCTCATCAAGAGGCGACAAGCGATTAACAGTACAAACATTTACGTCGGCGGCATCCGTTTCAGACTGACCTATAACAGCGACCAAAGCCAAAGGACGCCTGCGCATAACGATCACCGTAAGTGACTTGCACTGCACCACTTGTGGTTTTACTCAAACGCCATATAACTAGTGTAAACCCGAAGGAATAAGATCAGAAGGAGTGTACAGCCGACCAACGCAGGCTAGCCAAGTATTAACTGGCACGAAGGTGAAACCTCCATCTCTCGGAAAATAAACAGAGAAACCCTAATGGTAAGGTCTAAACTGGGAAGAAAAATACCGAAAATATAGAGTAGGAAGTGGTTCAACATAAGACCACATATTATTGCACTCTAGAAAGGATAAAGGAAAAAATTACGATTGGGCTGAAAATAACCAACAAAACACTCATCACACAATGCGCCAACAAAGCTGAAGGAAAGGGGAGGCAGAGGTTCGTAATGACCGGAGGTCGGCGAGTTGCCAAATGACGGTGTTCATTGGTTAATGCGAACAAAGAAAACCAGCATAACCCACACAACTGACTTGAGCCTAACATACCCGTTATCTCTCCGCCGACGGTTTACTATGAGTACGTTGATGACCAGTTAATTCGAGATTGGTGTATTCGCTGCCACATTCATCACAACGCCATATAGTCATATCGGCATCTATGGTTGCCTTGTATACCGCGCGCTTCCATCCGCGGTCCTGCAACTGCAGCTCAGTGAACCCCCGGACGTCCGTCCGGATCGAATTCCTCCAGACCGTACGGTTCAAGGCTAAGTCCTCCCAAGATCTAGAATCAACATTCCAACGCAAGACTTGCCTGAATAACAACCCGGTATCTCTGCTTTTGACCACCAGGATTTTGCTTACGTGATTTCACCTGTCCGTACAGCAGCTGCTTCAAAATCCGGCCGTCGTTCATCCTACGGACGTGGCCTAACCAACGAAGCTGACTGAGCAACAGTATGACTTTAATCTTGTTCGTGTCCGCTCGCTGGTACACTTCAGTGTTCGGAACCAGGTCTGACCACCGAACACTCAAGATGCGTCATTGACATTGCAAACGGAAACGGCTCAGAGAGCGAACATTCTACTGATACAACGCCCAAGTTTCACTGTTGTACAGCAGTATAGACAGTACCATTGGGCGGTAGATAAGCACCACAGTGGCGATCATCAAGCTGTGGTTCTTCCAAACAAATCTTTTAAGACGTGCAAAAATACCACTGGCCTTCGTCACGCAAACTAATAACTCGCAGTCCGCGGACAAATTTGTCGACAGATTGCTACCTAAGTAGCAGAATTCTGCACGGCAACAATGTTTCCACCGATTCGGGTTCCAGGTGGAGGCACAACACCTTAGTTAGGAGAAGGCTGAAAAAAAGAAAATGTCCTACCTGTGTTGACAGTCAAATCGAAGTCGAATGCCACTCCTGACAGGGTATTCCAACTACACGTAGCCAGTGCTTCGGAAACATCGATGGTCGAAAACGGATACGCTATGAGCACCTTCCGCAAGGTAGGGCCACGTTTCGCAGCTGCACAATAGGACCGCCATTACAGTGGCACTGTACACTTGGTCTTTCACAGAAAGACTGAGACCATGCCGACGCCGCAGATGGCGTAAGTTGGCAAATGTCATCCGAGTCTCTGCTATGCAGGTTGTGATCTCATCAGACATTTCACCAGCTCTGATACAGCTCTTAAGGTGCATGAACTTCTTAACTACCTCCAACGCTTCATCATTAAAAGTAAGGGCAGGTGGAGAATCCTGTCACTCTTTCAACGGTACCGTGCACTTAGTAGGTGCAAAGGCCATATTAAACTGATGAACTGAAACCTTTAGTTCGTCTAGAGTGTTCTGGGTTCCCTGTTAGCCCTCACAGATTAGGGCGATGTCGTCTGCATACTCTATGTCGAAGTTGAGTGTCAAGGGAGTGATTCCACACAATCATATTTGCAGCTTGTCAGGGAACACTCTAAGATCTCGTATACTGCAAAGTTGAATAGGAAAAGGGAGGCTAAACGACACTGCCGCACCTCATCTGAGATACTAAGGGTCGATGATACGCTGTCACAAATCCTGACAGTGCACTGCTTCCTGGATGTTCACATACTTCTCAAGCACACTCTTTATCGACAGACAGTCCCAGAGTGCAGTTCTGTCAACTGAATCAAAAGCCCCCCTGATATCCAAAAACATAACAGTTGTTGGCTCTTTGTATGAACGGCAGAAATGATACATCTGGCAGGGTGCGAAAACCATCAGTGCAGCCAGGGTCAGATCAAAATCCATCTTACTGCTCACGGATGTATTCTCCGCTCGTTTCGATCAGTGTATGAAATACACTAGCTGCAAACAACCTAGATTTGCACATAAAGTGCATGAGCTCCTCACAAAAATAAGGATAACGTTGGCCAACATTCAATCATTTGGCGTGACTTCACTGACGTGGAGTTTCCGGGACAGGGCCATCGGCTTTTTGACTAAGATTGTGCCTTCATCTATTAAATGAGCCGGAGGGAGGTCCCCTAAGCAGAGTGCTTTGTGATGTTTCAGGAACTCAATCTCAAGTGAGAATTCTATTTCCGAGGGCAGAGAAACGTCAAAAAACCAATAAGCCCGTGGTGAATCTATGAACGTAGCCAACGACGTGACCTATTGAACTGCTGTTGGAAGTTCTGAACCCAGCGTCCCGAGAGTTGTTTTGGGTTATGAATGAGCTCGCCAATGGCTAAGCAGACTGGCTTGCTTACACCTGGCCTGCTGCTACACGTCGCTCGGATGAGATGGAAAGACTTTCGGGAGTTCGCGGTAACAGCGGCTTGTCCCACAGAGCGTTGTGTAAACCACGTCTCATAATCCTCTCGCAGTTACTTCCGGAAATCCAAGCGGGCTTTGCAGGCTGAATTATACTCGCTGTTGGGTGGGATATTCCAGCTAGCGTCAATAAGTTTCAGGAATCGCAGAGACAGAGCGGTTGGCAGCTGAACAAGCAGTAGTACCATATGAGGCTGTACGGCACGTATGCATTACATGCCGTATATGTTCCCAAGGTACTTTAATATCATCTGGTGGGTGGGGACTCAGACTAGAGGCTAGCGCATGCTGGTAAGTGTACAGCACTTGTATCCTTGCTACTTTATATGCGTCAGTTTGTGGTTGGCGATGAAGTGGCCTTCCGTCAAAGCGCAGGGCGAACTTGACACACATCAGTGCATGGTGGGAATCCACGCGTGCTCCAGATTGATTTGCACCTACGGCTGAAGGTAATATGATCAATCTGAGTCCACGATCGACTCAGTTAAGGAGGTCGCCAAGTGGCGCACTGAAGACCAGGACGTCGAAACTAGCACTTGCCGTCGTCCGTTTGAGGAGTACTATGAGGGTGCGGGCCACTTAAGTCACGCTCATCAGCGCTTAGCCTGTCTACTTGAGCGTTCAAGTCTCCAGCGAGTGCTACAATGTCTGTGCACCGCGCGGTGTGTAGAAGGCTAGTGAGCTGACTATAGAAGTAATCTTCGACTACGTCTGGACTACGGTCTGTGAGGGCATATGCTGCAAAAACAAACAGACAACGTTTTTGATGGGCCTCTCTCGAGTCTGACAGCGCAAAGATAGTCGTTGACGGCATTTAGTCAGGCAACGCCTTCTTCTTGAGGCACCTCCAACACCGGCTTGGCCAATGACTTCATCATTCTTATCATCATCATAGACAGCAATACATCAACGGTTCGCGCCGATGCTTAACTGTCAGTGGCTTGAGCTGCAGGGTATCCAGACAAACGCACATTGTACGCACATGGTGGAGCGGCAGACAGAGACTGAAGTTGTAGCACTGAGCCAGAATCCTGAAGTCGTGTTTCGCCAGGAAAGGTGCAATTTCTTCATGCAATCAACCAAGTACCTGAGCTTCATCATCGATCGTCATCGCCGCCGCCCAGACCCCAACATTCAAGCTGTTGTCGATATGCCACCACTGTCGGACGTATCTAACTTACGTTCATTCTTGGGTCTCGTCAGTCACCACAGCGCGTTTATGCTCGCCAGGCATCGTGTTCGAGCACCCCTGAACAGAATGTTGACGAGAGATGTCTCCTGGAAGTGGTCAACCGAATGCCAGAACTCATTTGAGGAAGTAAAGGAAATGCTCAACTCCGATAACTTGCTGACGCATTTTGATCCCACTCTCCAAACCGTAGTTGCATCGGGCGCCTCAAGCTATGGAGTAGGGGTGGTCCTCTAACACCTCTACCTTGATTGATCACAAAAAGCAGTCGCTCATGCTGCTCGCTCTTTATCGTCAGTAGAAAAGAACTATGGACAGATCGAGAAAGAAGCGCTTGCCATTGTTTCCGAAGTGAAGCGTTTCCACAAGGTGCTCTTTGGCTGGCATTTCATTCTG